>CM057818.1:47169327-47224327 GCA_030067965.1 Latrodectus elegans | reverse complement strand
AATCAATTTTTTACTAATTCTTTGGTACAATCAAATTAATATTTTCTAAAAAATATTTACAATAGATTCATTCATATGAGATTGAAAAGAAAACGTTTCGCCAAAATTTAAAAGTAATAGGAAAAGTGTATCGAAATGTTGAAATTAAGCACAAACCAATAGATTCTTTCTGAATTTACATTTTATTCATCTTATATTAAATTATAGTTTATAATCAGTGACTTACTTACAAAATATACTATATAAATCAAAAACATATAAAAATAAATTGTTATAAATGAGTTAGATTTATAACATTAACTATTATTTTTTCAATTTTAAATTATTAACATTAAAAATTATCTAAGTACTACTTTATGTGCAACATTCCTGGTTAACCTTTTTTCGCTAACAGGAAAAGATTTGATGATTTTCCTACACGTAAGCAGGCAACATATACCTGTCCATGTGAGAAATATATGTTTTCCAAATCCAAACCGCAAATAGACATTCTTTGGCCTTGAGATTTATTTATGGTCATCGTAAAAGCTAAACAAATCTGAAATTGGAGCGTTTTAAACGGTATTGGAGATTCTGACGCTGGAGTGGAGTATGTGGAAACAGGACGATATCTCCTTTAAATTTTCCCGTCAAAATTATTGCTTCGAGAATCGGTTATTTTTTATGACTAAACGTGTACCGTTATATAATTGAGGTGGGTTTAAAATACATAGAAGAATAATTGGTGAATCACTTTTCAACTGAAGATTTTGTGGTGGCATTCCTGGCTTATCCAGAGAATTCAAAAATTCAGCTGGAAAGTTCACAGCTTTGTTTTCATAAATAACTCTGCCGATTGATTTAAAAGACATCAAATCGCCGGGCAACATTTGTTATATATGGAAGCTAATTTCGTTCACATGACCGAAAGTGACGCATGGTTATGTTGAGATCATAAACATAAAATAACTTGGAATCAAACAAATACTGTAATTTAGATCGAAAATATGTGAACCCAAACTGTTCGTGATATGATTGGTCAAATACACTATAAAAATATATATAAATTTTGTATTCAACCACGCGCTTGCGCGTGCACGTTAATTCTCGAAGATTGTATGATCTAGAAACATAAACACGGCGCCTTCTGCCGGATATCTGTTCAACTTAGATGCTAAACCGCCATCTATTAGGAATTTATAGAACTAACCGATAAATAATTACTAATGTCATATAATAAACATATAATTTGCAATTATAAATATTGAAATCAATAACTAAGATAAAAACTATTCTGTCTTTTAAGTTGGATCATATTATAAATGGTTACAAAATTTTATCAAAATCCGTTCAGTTGTTTCGGAATTTATCGCGAACATACATCATGACACGAAATATATATATATATATAATATGCATAGACACATTCTAGTATAATTAGCAATTATTGGTATCTAATAAATTATTGGTATCTAATTATGTATTGGTTTCTAATTAAAATTATTAAATCTTTGAAATTAAGAATATAATACCACTGAAATTTGGCTGCCAAAATTATTTGAAACATTCATTCCATGTTATATAGCTTTTTATTCACTAAAATGTGACAATGTGACATCATTTATTAATTTCTCCTTAACACAAAGTTTCTATTCTCATTGTATACTTTACTTCTTGTCCTAGCAAATGAAATGCAAGATCTCTAAATTTATGATCTAATGAATACTCTCACGTTATAAATCATCTATTGATCTAATAAGATAAGTAAATGTATTAACACCATTTGGGGTCAACCTAAAGTTTTACGAATAAACTGATGATCAAACTGAAAATAACTATAAATGCGATATGCGAATAATGTTCAAGGAATAAATTATTTTAGGATTTCATAAATGCATTATGTGTTAATGCTGTTAAAATTTAAAACATGTTACACAAAATAATTTCATGTTGTAATAAAAAGCTCTTCATTAATACCATAGAAAATGTCTTAATACATCTGTGAAACAAAAGCAGAATTGGACAATTTCTTTAAACACAAAAAATATGAATCTGATATTTACTTCCATGTAGTTCTTTGAAGTCATGGTGATCTCTAACGTCCCAAAACTAGTCAACACTATAAATGTTGCAGACAATTGTAAATGCACTTACACCTGCTTTAAAAACCACACTAAAAATAATTACTAAAAGAAACATATCTACTACGGAAAATATTCTTAGTTATTGAGATTAAGATCATAAAGAATTACCTCATGATTAGGTAGAGATTTGGTTGTTGGGTTGTCAAGTTTGCCCATACTCCTGTGACACTTTGTGTGAAACTTACAGATGTTAGATAATTTTTAAAGGAGTTTCATTTTTTATTGTGAAACGGTAAGGATAAATTTACTATTTAATTCACTAAATGCATTTTTAAAAAATACATTTCATAAAATTTTGTGACTATATTCTATATAGGTTACATATATTTCCTGAAACATTGAAAGTAAAAGGGTAATAAAAAACTTAATAGTTTCTTCTTAACAAAAATTTAATATTTATACTAGATACATTGAATTTCTGGTATTTTCTAAACAAGTTTTATTAAACTAAAACAACATAATCATTTAAAAATATTTTGACATAATTTAAACAGTATTTATACATAATGCTTATTCAAAAGGGAAATGCTTTGTTGTTAGATCAGTTTA
This sequence comes from Latrodectus elegans, assembly GCA_030067965.1. Taxonomy (NCBI): domain Eukaryota; kingdom Metazoa; phylum Arthropoda; class Arachnida; order Araneae; family Theridiidae; genus Latrodectus; species Latrodectus elegans. Next base: position 47,221,655 of record CM057818.1, on the reverse strand, counting down.
AACAAATAATTACGCCGTATTTCTTAAAATTTCAAAATTAAAATAAATGGTACACATATATTCAGTGCAAATTTTATCAAAATATATCGTATTTAAAAGGATATTTACATTCGCTTCGTGCAAAGTAACATGCTTATTTTATATAGATAACTAATGCACATGAACATAACTCTAATACCATACTTTTTAACCATACAAATAATTAATGCCATACTTTTTTAAAATTTCAAAATTAAAATAAATGGTTCACATATATTCATCTTAAATTTTATCAAAATATATAGTTTAAATGTTTTTAAAATCGGATTTTAGAAAAATTATGACTGTTATGACTCTAACAAAGAGATCTTCAATATTAATACATGAAAATGTTAGCAAAAGTCTCCTCTGTAAGATACACTTTAGTTCCAGACATTTCTAGCCCCCTAAAATGTCCTAATCACCTCCCTTTAACGAAGCAATTTTTTGTTCCTTTTTGATCGGATTTTAGAAATATGAAGATTGTTAAGACTCTAACAAAGGGATCTTCAATACTAATACATGAAAGTGTTCGCAAGAGTCTCCTCTACAAGATACACTTTGGTTCCAGACATTTCTAGCCCCCTAAAATGTCCTAATCACCTCCCTTTAACGAAGCAATTTTTTGTTCCTTTTTGATCGGATTTTAGAAATATGAAGATTGTTAAGACTCTAACAAAGGGATCTTCAATACTAATACATGAAAGTGTTCGCAAGAGTCTCCTCTACAAGATACACTTTGGTTCCAGACATTTCTAGCCCCTAAAATGTCCTAATCACCTCCCTTTAACGAAGCAATTTTTGTTCCTTTTTGATCGGATTTTAGAAATATGAAGATTGTTAAGACTCTAACAAAGGGGTCTTGAATATTAATACATGAAAGTGTTCGCAAGAGTCTCCTCTACAAGATACACTTTGGTTCCAGACATTTCTAGCCCCCTAAAATGTCCTAATCACCTCCCTTTAACGAAGCAATTTTTGTTCCTTTTTGATCGGATTTTAGAAATATGAAGATTGTTAAGACTCTAACAAAGGGATCTTCAATACTAATACATGAAAGTGTTCGCAAGAGTCTCCTCTACAAGATACACTTTGGTTCCAGACATTTCTAGCCCCCTAAAATGTCCTAATCACCTCCCTTTAACGAAGCAATTTTGTTCCTTTTTGATCGGATTTTTAGTAATATGAAGATTGTTAAGACTCTAACAAAGGGTCTTCAATATTAATACATGAAAGTGTTCGCAAGAGTCTCCTCTACAAGATACACTTTGGTTCCAGACATTTCTAGCCCCTAAAATGTCCTAATCACCTCCCTTTAACGAAGCAATTTTTTGTTCCTTTTTGATCGGATTTTAGAAATATGAAGATTGTTAAGACTCTAACAAAGGGATCTTCAATACTAATACATGAAAGTGTTCAAAGAGTCTCCTCTACAAGATACACTTTGGTTCCAGACATTTCTAGCCCCTAAAATGTCCTAATCACCTCCCTTTAACAAGCAATTTTTTGTTCCTTTTTGATCGGATTTTAGAAATATGAAGATTGTTAAGACTCTAACAAAGGGATCTTCAATACTAATACATGAAAGTGTTCGCAAGAGTCTCCTCTACAAGATACACTTTGGTTCCAGACATTTCTAGCCCCTAAAATGTCCTAATCACCTCCCTTTAACGAAGCAATTTTTTGTTCCTTTTTGATCGGATTTTAGAAATATGAAGATTGTTAAGACTCTAACAAAGGGATCTTCAATATTAATACATGAAAGTGTTCATAAGAGTCTCCTCTACAAGATACACTTTGGTTCCAGACATTTCTAGCCCCTAAAATGTCCTAATCACCTCCCTTTAACGAAGCAATTTTTTGTTCCTTTTTGATCGGATTTTAGAAATATGAAGATTGTTAAGACTCTAACAAAGGGATCTTCAATACTAATACATGAAAGTGTTCGCAAGAGTCTCCTCTACAAGATACACTTTGGTTCCAGACATTTCTAGCCCCTAAAATGTCCTAATCACCTCCCTTTAACAGAAGCAATTTTTGTTCCTTTTTGATCGGATTTTAGAAATATGAAGATTGTTAAGACTCTAACAAAGGGGTCTTCAATATTAATACATGAAAGTGTTCGCAAGAGTCTCCTCTACAAGATACACTTTGGTTCCAGACATTTCTAGCCCCCTAAAATGTCCTAATCACCTCCCTTTAACGAAGCAATTTTGTTCCTTTTTGATCGGATTTTAGAAATATGAAGATTGTTAAGACTCTAACAAAGGGATCTTCAATACTAATACATGAAAGTGTTCGCAAGAGTCTCCTCTACAAGATACACTTTGGTTCCAGACATTTCTAGCCCCCTAAAATGTCCTAATCACCTCCCTTTAACGAAGCAATTTTTTGTTCCTTTTTGATCGGATTTTAGAAATATGAAGATTGTTAAGACTCTAACAAAGGGATCTTCAATACTAATACATGAAAGTGTTCGCAAGAGTCTCCTCTACAAGATACACTTTGGTTCCAGACATTTCTAGCCCCTAAAATGTCCTAATCACCTCCCTTTAACGAAGCAATTTTTTGTTCCTTTTGATCGGATTTTAGAAATATGAAGATTGTTAAGACTCTAACAAAGGGATCTTCAATACTAATACATGAAAGTGTTCGCAAGAGTCTCCTCTACAAGATACACTTTGGTTCCAGACATTTCTAGCCCCTAAAATGTCCTAATCACCTCCCTTTAACGAAGCAATTTTTTGTTCCTTTTTGATCGGATTTTAGAAATATGAAGATTGTTAAGACTCTAACAAAGGGATCTTCAATACTAATACATGAAAGTGTTCGCAAGAGTCTCCTCTACAAGTTACACTTTGGTTCCAGACATTTCTAGCCCCTAAAATGTCCTAATCACCTCCCTTTAACGAAGCAATTTTTGTTCCTTTTTGATCGGATTTTAGAAATATGAAGATTGTTAAGACTCTAACAAAGGATCTTCAATACTAATACATGAAAGTGTTCGCAAGAGTCTCCTCTACAAGATACACTTTGGTTCCAGACATTTCTAGCCCCTAAAATGTCCTAATCACCTCCCTTTAACGAAGCAATTTTTGTTCCTTTTTGATCGGATTTTAGAAATATGAAGATTGTTAAGACTCTAACAAAGGGATCTTCAATACTGATACATGAAAGTGTTCATAGAGTCTCTCTCTACAAGATACACTTTGGTTCCAGACATTTCTAGCCCCCTAAAATGTCCTAATCACCTCCCTTTAACGAAGCAATTTTTGTTCCTTTTTGATCGGATTTTAGAAATATGAAGATTGTTAAGACTCTAACAAAGGGATCTTCAATACTAATACATGAAAGTGTTCGCAAGAGTCTCCTCTACAAGATACACTTTGGTTCCAGACATTTCTAGCCCCTAAAATGTCCTAATCACCTCCCTTTAACGAAGCAATTTTTTGTTCCTTTTTGATCGGATTTTAGAAATATGAAGATTGTTAAGACTCTAACAAAGGGATCTTCAATACTAATACATGAAAGTGTTCAAAGAGTCTCCTCTACAAGATACACTTTGGTTCCAGACATTTCTAGCCCCTAAAATGTCCTAATCACCTCCCTTTAACGAAGCAATTTTTTGTTCCTTTTGATCGGATTTTAGAAATATGAAGATTGTTAAGACTCTAACAAAGGGATCTTCAATACTAATACATGAAAGTGTTCATAAAGTCTCCTCTACAAGATACACTTTGGTTCCAGACATTTCTAGCCCCTAAAATGTCCTAATCACCTCCTTTAACGAAGCAATTTTTGTTCCTTTTGATCGGATTTTAGAAATATGAAGATTGTTAAGACTCTAACAAAGGGATCTTCAATACTAATACATGAAAGTGTTCGCAAGAGTCACCTCTACAAAAGAAACTTTGGTTCCAGACATTTCTAGCCCCTAAAATGTCCTAATCACCTCCCTTTAACGAAGCAATTTTTTGTTCCTTTTTGATCGGATTTTAGAAATATGAAGATTGTTAAGACTCTAACAAAGGGATCTTCAATACTAATACATGAAAGTGTTCGCAAGAGTCTCCTCTACAAGATACACTTTGGTTCCAGACATTTCTAGCCCCCTAAAATGTCCTAATCACCTCCCTTTAACGAAGCAATATTTAGTTCCTTTTTGATCGGATTTTAGAAATATGAAGATTGTTAAGACTCTAACAAAGGGATCTTCAATACTAATACATGAAAGTGTTCGCAAGAGTCTCCTCTACAAGATACACTTTGGTTCCAGACATTTCTAGCCCCCTAAAATGTCCTAATCACCTCCCTTTAACGAAGCAATTTTTTGTTCCTTTTTGATCGGATTTTAGAAATATGAAGATTGTTAAGACTCTAACAAAGGGATCTTCAATACTAATACATGAAAGTGTTCGCAAGAGTCTCCTCTACAAGATACACTTTGGTTCCAGACATTTCTAGCCCCTAAAATGTCCTTAATCACCTCCCTTTAACGAAGCAATTTTTGTTCCTTTTTGATCGGATTTTAGAAATATGAAGATTGTTAAGACTCTAACAAAGGGATCTTCAATACTAATACATGAAAGTGTTCATAAAGAGTCTCCTCTACAAGATACACTTTGGTTCCAGACATTTCTAGCTCCCTAAAATGTCCTAATCACCTCCCTTTAACAGAAGCAATTTTTGTTCCTTTTTGATCGGATTTTAGAAATATGAAGATTGTTAAGACTCTAACAAAGGGATCTTCAATACTAATACATGAAAGTGTTCGCAAGAGTCTCCTCTACAAGATACACTTTGGTTCCAGACATTTCTAGCCCCTAAAATGTCCTAATCACCTCCTTTAACGAAGCAATTTTTTGTTCCTTTTTGATCGGATTTTAGAAATATGAAGATTGTTAAGACTCTAACAAAGGGATCTTCAATACTAATACATGAAAGTGTTCGCAAGAGTCTCCTCTACAAGATACACTTTGGTTCCAGACATTTCTAGCCCCCTAAAATGTCCTAATCACCTCCCTTTAACGAAGCAATTTTTGTTCCTTTTTGATCGGATTTTAGAAATATGAAGATTGTTAAGACTCTAACAAAGGGTCTTCAATATTAATACATGAAAGTGTTCGCAAGAGTCTCCTCTACAAGATACACTTTGGTTCCAGACATTTCTAGCCCTAAAATGTCCTAATCACCTCCCTTTAACGAAGCAATTTTTGTTCCTTTTTGATCGGATTTTAGAAATATGAAGATTGTTAAGACTCTAACAAAGGGATCTTCAATACTAATACATGAAAGTGTTCATAAGAGTCTCCTCTACAAGATACACTTTGGTTCCAGACATTTCTAGCCCCCTAAAATGTCCTAATCACCTCCTTTAACGAAGCAATTTTTGTTCCTTTTGATCGGATTTTAGAAATATGAAGATTGTTAAGACTCTAACAAAGGGATCTTCAATACTAATACATGAAAGTGTTCGCAAGAGTCTCCTCTACAAGATACACTTTGGTTCCAGACATTTCTAGCCCCCTAAAATGTCCTAATCACCTCCCTTTAACGAAGCAATTTTTGTTCCTTTTTGATCGGATTTTAGAAATATGAAGATTGTTAAGACTCTAACAAAGGGATCTTCAATACTAATACATGAAAGTGTTCGCAAGAGTCTCCTCTACAAGATACACTTTGGTTCCAGACATTTCTAGCCCCTAAAATGTCCTAATCACCTCCCCTTTAACAGAAGCAATTTGTTCCTTTTGATCGGATTTTAGAAATATGAAGATTGTTAAGACTCTAACAAAGGGATCTTCAATACTAATACATGAAAGTGTTCGCAAGAGTCTCCTCTACAAGATACACTTTGGTTCCAGACATTTCTAGCCCCCTAAAATGTCCTAATCACCTCCCTTTAACGAAGCAATTTTTTGTTCCTTTTTGATCGGATTTAGAAATATGAAGATTGTTAAGACTCTAACAAAGGGATCTTCAATACTAATACATGAAAGTGTTCGCAAGAGTCTCCTCTACAAGATACACTTTGGTTCCAGACATTTCTAGCCCCCTAAAATGTCCTAATCACCTCCCTTTAACGAAGCAATTTTGTTCCTTTTTGATCGGATTTTAGAAATATGAAGATTGTTAAGACTCTAACAAAGGATCTTCAATACTAATACATGAAAGTGTTCGCAAGAGTCTCCTCTACAAGATACACTTTGGTTCCAGACATTTCTAGCCCCCTAAAATGTCCTAATCACCTCCCTTTAACGAAGCAATTTTTGTTCCTTTTTGATCGGATTTTAGAAATATGAAGATTGTTAAGACTCTAACAAAGGGATCTTCAATACTAATACATGAAAGTGTTCGCAAGAGTCTCCTCTACAAGATACACTTTGGTTCCAGACATTTCTAGCCCCTAAAATGTCCTAATCACCTCCCTTTAACGAAGCAATTTTTTGTTCCTTTTTGATCGGATTTTAGAAATATGAAGATTGTTAAGACTCTAACAAAGGGATCTTCAATACTAATACATGAAAGTGTTCTGCAAGAGTCTCCTCTACAAGATACACTTTGGTTCCAGACATTTCTAGCCCCCTAAAATGTCCTAATCACCTCCCTTTAACAGAAGCAATTTTTGTTCCTTTTTGATCGGATTTTAGAAATATGAAGATTGTTAAGACTCTAACAAAGGGATCTTCAATACTAATACATGAAAGTGTTCGCAAGAGTCTCCTCTACAAGATACACTTTGGTTCCAGACATTTCTAGCCCCTAAAATGTCCTAATCACCTCCCTTTAACGAAGCAATTTTTTGTTCCTTTTGATCGGATTTTAGAAATATGAAGATTGTTAAGACTCTAACAAAGGGATCTTCAATACTAATACATGAAAGTGTTCGCAAGAGTCTCCTCTACAAGATACACTTTGGTTCCAGACATTTCTAGCCCCCTAAAATGTCCTAATCACCTCCCTTTAACGAAGCAATTTTTTGTTCCTTTTTGATCGGATTTTAGAAATATGAAGATTGTTAAGACTCTAACAAAGGGATCTTAAATACTACTACATGAAAGTGTTCAAAGAGTCTCCTCTACAAGATACACTTTGGTTCCAGACATTTCTAGCCCCCTAAAATGTCCTAATCACCTCCCTTTAACGAAGCAATTTTTGTTCCTTTTTGATCGGATTTTAGAAATATGAAGATTGTTAAGACTCTAACAAAGGGATCTTCAATACTAATACATGAAAGTGTTCGCAAGAGTCTCCTCTACAAGATACACTTTGGTTCCAGACATTTCTAGCCCCTAAAATGTCCTAATCACCTCCCTTTAACGAAGCAATTTTTGTTCCTTTTTGATCGGATTTTAGAAATATGAAGATTGTTAAGACTCTAACAAAGGGATCTTCAATACTAATACATGAAAGTGTTCGCAAGAGTCTCCTCTACAAGATACACTTTGGTTCCAGACATTTCTAGCCCCCTAAAATGTCCTAATCACCTCCCTTTAACGAAGCAATTTTTTGTTCCTTTTTGATCGGATTTTAGAAATATGAAGATTGTTAAGACTCTAACAAAGGGATCTTCAATACTAATACATGAAAGTGTTCTGCAAGAGTCTCTCTCTACAAGATACACTTTGGTTCCAGACATTTCTAGCCCCCTAAAATGTCCTAATCACCTCCCTTTAACGAAGCAATTTTTTGTTCCTTTTTGATCGGATTTTAGAAATATGAAGATTGTTAAGACTCTAACAAAGGGGTCTTCAATATTAATACATGAAAGTGTTCGCAAGAGTCTCCTCTACAAGATACACTTTGGTTCCAGACATTTCTAGCCCCTTAAAATGTCCTAATCACCTCCCTTTAACGAAGCAATTTTTGTTCCTTTTTGATCGGATTTTAGAAATATGAAGATTGTTAAGACTCTAACAAAGGGATCTTCAATACTAATACATGAAAGTGTTCGCAAGAGTCTACTCTACAAGATACACTTTGGTTCCAGACATTTCTAGCCCCCTAAAATGTCCTAATCACCTCCCTTTAACGAAGCAATTTTTTGTTCCTTTTTGATCGGATTTTAGAAATATGAAGATTGTTAAGACTCTAACAAAGGGATCTTCAATACTAATACATGAAAGTGTTCGCAAGAGTCTCCTCTACAAGATACACTTTGGTTCCAGACATTTCTAGCCCTAAAATGTCCTAATCACCTCCCTTTAACGAAGCAATTTTTTGTTCCTTTTGATCGGATTTTAGAAATATGAAGATTGTTAAGACTCTAACAAAGGGATCTTCAATACTAATACATGAAAGTGTTCATAAGAGTCTCCTCTACAAGATACACTTTGGTTCCAGACATTTTCTAGCCCCCTAAAATGTCCTAATCACCTCCTTTAACGAAGCAATTTTTTGTTCCTTTTTGATCGGATTTTAGAAATATGAAGATTGTTAAGACTCTAACAAAGGGATCTTCAATACTAATACATGAAAGTGTTCAAAGAGTCTCCTCTACAAGATACACTTTTGGTTCCCAGACATTTCTAGCCCCTAAAATGTCCTAATCACCTCCCTTTAACGAAGCAATTTTTTGTTCCTTTTTGATCGGATTTTAGAAATATGAAGATTGTTAAGACTCTAACAAAGGGATCTTCAATACTAATACATGAAAGTGTTCATAAGAGTCTCCTCTACAAGATACACTTTGGTTCCAGACATTTCTAGCCCCCTAAAATGTCCTAATCACCTCCCTTTAACAGAAGCAATTTTTGTTCCTTTTTGATCGGATTTTAGAAATATGAAGATTGTTAAGACTCTAACAAAGGGATCTTCAATACTAATACATGAAAGTGTTCGCAAGAGTCTCCTCTACAAGATACACTTTGGTTCCAGACATTTCTAGCCCCTAAAATGTCCTAATCACTCTCCCTTTAACGAAGCAATTTTTGTTCCTTTTGATCGGATTTTAGAAATATGAAGATTGTTAAGACTCTAACAAAGGGATCTTCAATACTAATACATGAAAGTGTTCGCAAGAGTCCCTCTACAAGATACACTTTGGTTCCCAGACATTTCTAGCCCCCTAAAATGTCCTAATCACCTCCCTTTAACGAAGCAATTTTTGTTCCTTTTTGATCGGATTTTAGAAATATGAAGATTGTTAAGACTCTAACAAAGGGATCTTCAATACTAATACATGAAAGTGTTCGCAAGAGTCTCTCTACAAGATACACTTTGGTTCCAGACATTTCTAGCCCCTAAAATGTCCTAATCACCTCCCTTTAACGAAGCAATTTTTGTTCCTTTTTGATCGGATTTTAGAAATATGAAGATTGTTAAGACTCTAACAAAGGGATCTTCAATACTACTACATGAAAGTGTTCGCAAGAGTCTCTCTACAAGATACACTTTGGTTCCAGACATTTCTAGCCCCTAAAATGTCCTAATCACCTCCCTTTAACAGAAGCAATTTTTGTTCCTTTTTGATCGGATTTTAGAAATATGAAGATTGTTAAGACTCTAACAAAGGGATCTTCAATACTAATACATGAAAGTGTTCGCAAGAGTCTCCTCTAAAAGAAACACTTTGGTTCCAGACATTTCTAGCCCCTAAAAATGTCCTAATCACCTCCCTTTAACGAAGCAATTTTTGTTCCTTTTTGATCGGATTTTAGAAATATGAAGATTGTTAAGACTCTAACAAAAGGGATCTTCAATACTAATACATGAAAGTGTTCGCAAGAGTCTCCTCTAAAAGACACACTTTGGTTCCAGACATTTCTAGCCCTAAAATGTCCTAATCACCTCCCTTTAACAGAAGCAATTTTTGTTCCTTTTTGATCGGATTTTAGAAATATGAAGATTGTTAAGACTCTAACAAAGGGATCTTCAATACTAATACATGAAAGTGTTCGCAAGAGTCTCCTCTACAAGATACACTTTGGTTCCAGACATTTCTAGCCCTAAAATGTCCTAATCACCTCCCTTTAACAGAAGCAATTTTTGTTCCTTTTTGATCGGATTTTAGAAATATGAAGATTGTTAAGACTCTAACAAAGGGATCTTCAATACTAATACATGAAAGTGTTCATAGAGTCTCCTCTACAAGATACACTTTGGTTCCAGACATTTCTAGCCACCTAAAATGTCCTAATCACCACCTTTAACGAAGCAATTTTTGTTCCTTTTGATCGGATTTTAGAAATATGAAGATTGTTAAGACTCTAACAAAGGGATCTTCAATACTAATACATGAAAGTGTTCGCAAGAGTCTCTCTCTACAAGATACACTTTGGTTCCAGACATTTCTAGCCCCTAAAATGTCCTAATCACCTCCCCCTTTAACGAAGCAATTTTTTGTTCCTTTTTGATCGGATTTTAGAAATATGAAGATTGTTAAGACTCTAACAAAGGGATCTTCAATACTAATACATGAAAGTGTTCGCAAGAGTCTCCTCTACAAGATACACTTTGGTTCCAGACATATCTAGCCCCTAATATGTCATAATCACCTCCCTTTAACGAAGCAATTTTTTGTTCCTTTTTGATCGGATTTTAGAAATATGAAGATTGTTAAGACTCTAACAAAGGGATCTTCAATACTAATACATGAAAGTGTTCGCAAGAGTCTCCTCTACAAGATACACTTTGGTTCCAGACATTTCTAGCCCCCTAAAATGTCCTAATCACCTCCCTTTAACGAAGCAATTTTTGTTCCTTTTTGATCGGATTTAGAAATATGAAGATTGTTAAGACTCTAACAAAGGGATCTTCAATATTAATACTTCAAAAATTTCTCAAGAGTCTCCTCTACTAAATTCAGTTTGGTTCCAGACATTTCTAGCTTCCTAAAGTGTCCTAATCACCTCCCTTTAACGAAGCAATTTTTGTTCCTTTTTGATCGGATTTTAGAAATATGAAGATTGTTAAGACTCTAACAAAGGGATCTTCAATACTAATACATGAAAGTGTTCGCAAGAGTCTCATCTACAAGATACAGTTTGGTTCCAGAAATTTCCAGCCCTCTAAAATATCCTAATCACTCCCTTTAAAGAAGCAATTTTTGTTCCTTTTGATCGGATTTTAGAAATATGAAGATTGTTAAGACTCTAACAAAGGGATCTTCAATACTAATACATGAAAGTGTTCTGCAAGAGTCTCCTCTACAAGATACACTTTGGTTCCAGACATTTCTAGCCCCTAAAATGTCCTAATCACCTCCCTTTAACGAAGCAATTTTTGTTCCTTTTTGATCGGATTTTAGAAATATGAAGATTGTTAAGACTCTAACAAAGGGATCTTCAATACTAATACATGAAAGTGTTCGCAAGAGTCTCCTCTACAAGATACACTTTGGTTCCAGACATTTCTAGCCCCTAAAATGTCCTAATCACCTCCCTTTAACGAAGCAATTTTTTTGTTCCTTTTTGATCGGATTTTAGAAATATGAAGATTGTTAAGACTCTAACAAAGGATCTTCAATACTAATACATGAAAGTGTTCGCAAGAGTCTCCTCTACAAGATACACTTTGGTTCCAGACATTTCTAGCCCCCTAAAATGTCCTAATCACCTCCCTTTAACGAAGCAATTTTTTGTTCCTTTTTGATCGGATTTTAGAAATATGAAGATTGTTAAGACTCTAACAAAGGGATCTTCAATACTAATACATGAAAGTGTTCCTGCAAGAGTCTCCTCTACAAGATACACTTTGGTTCCAGACATTTCTAGCCCCCTAAAATGTCCTAATCACCTCCCTTTAACAGAAGCAATTTTTGTTCCTTTTGATCGGATTTTAGAAATATGAAGATTGTTAAGACTCTAACAAAGGGATCTTCAATACTAATACATGAAAGTGTTCGCAAAGAGTCTCCTCTACAAGATACACTTTGGTTCCAGACATTTCTAGCCCCCTAAAATGTCCTAATCACCTCCCTTTAACGAAGCAATTTTTGTTCCTTTTTGATCGGATTTTAGAAATATGAAGATTGTTAAGACTCTAACAAAGGGATCTTCAATACTAATACATGAAAGTGTTCGCAAGAGTCTCCTCTACAAGATACACTTTGGTTCCAGACATTTCTAGCCCCCTAAAATGTCCTAATCACCTCCCTTTAACGAAGCAATTTTTAGTTCCTTTTTGATCGGATTTTTAGAAATATGAAGATTGTTAAGACTCTAACAAAGGGATCTTCAATACTAATACATGAAAGTGTTCGCAAGAGTCTCCTCTACAAGATACACTTTGGTTCCAGACATTTCTAGCCCCCTAAAATGTCCTAATCACCTCCCTTTAACGAAGCAATTTTTTGTTCCTTTTGATCGGATTTTAGAAATATGAAGATTGTTAAGACTCTAACAAAGGGATCTTCAATACTAATACATGAAAGTGTTCATAAGAGTCTCCTCTACAAGATACACTTTGGTTCCAGACATTTCTAGCCCCTAAAATGTCCTAATCACCTCCCTTTAACGAAGCAATTTTTGTTCCTTTTTGATCGGATTTTAGAAATATGAAGATTGTTAAGACTCTAACAAAGGATCTTCAATACTAATACATGAAAGTGTTCGCAAGAGTCTCCTCTACAAGATACACTTTGGTTCCAGACATTTCTAGCCCCTAAAATGTCCTAATCACCTCCCTTTAACAGAAGCAATTTTTTGTTCCTTTTTGATCGGATTTTAGAAATATGAAGATTGTTAAGACTCTAACAAAGGGATCTTCAATACTAATACATGAAAGTGTTCGCAAGAGTCTCCTCTACAAGATACACTTTGGTTCCAGACATTTCTAGCCCCAAATGTCCTAATCACCTCCCTTTAACGAAGCAATTTTTTGTTCCTTTTTGATCGGATTTAGAAATATGAAGATTGTTAAGACTCTAACAAAGGATCTTCAATACTAATACATGAAAGTGTTCGCAAAGAGTCTCCTCTACAAGATACACTTTGGTTCCAGACATTTCTAGCCCCTAAAATGTCCTAATCACCTCCTTTAACGAAGCAATTTTTGTTCCTTTTTGATCGGATTTTAGAAATATGAAGATTGTTAAGACTCTAACAAAGGGATCTTCAATACTAATACATGAAAGTGTTCATAAGAGTCTCCTCTACAAGATACACTTTGGTTCCAGACATTTCTAGCCCCCTAAAATGTCCTAATCACCTCCCTTTAACGAAGCAATTTTTTGTTCCTTTTTGATCGGATTTTAGAAATATGAAGATTGTTAAGACTCTAACAAAGGGATCTTCAATACTAATACATGAAAGTGTTCGCAAGAGTCTCCTCTACAAGATACACTTTGGTTCCAGACATTTCTAGCCCCTAAAATGTCCTAATCACCTCCCTTTAACGAAGCAATTTTTTGTTCCTTTTTGATCGGATTTTAGAAATATGAAGATTGTTAAGACTCTAACAAAGGATCTTCAATACTAATACATGAAAGTGTTCGCAAGAGTCTCCTCTACAAGATACACTTTGGTTCCAGACATTTCTAGCCCCTAAAATGTCCTAATCACCTCCCTTTAACAGAAGCAATTTTTGTTCCTTTTTGATCGGATTTTAGAAATATGAAGATTGTTAAGACTCTAACAAAGGGATCTTCAATACTAATACATGAAAGTGTTCGCAAGAGTCTCCTCTACAAGATACACTTTGGTTCCAGACATTTCTAGCCCCTAAAATGTCCTAATCACCTCCCTTTAACGAAGCAATTTTTTGTTCCTTTTTGATCGGATTTTAGAAATATGAAGATTGTTAAGACTCTAACAAAGGGATCTTCAATACTAATACATGAAAGTGTTCGCAAGAGTCTCCTCTACAAGATACACTTTGGTTCCAGACATTTCTAGCCCCCTAAAATGTCCTAATCACCTCCCTTTAACAGAAGCAATTTTTGTTCCTTTTTGATCGGATTTTAGAAATATGGAAGATTGTTAAGACTCTAACAAAGGGATCTTCAATACTAATACATGAAAGTGTTCGCAAGAGTCTCCTCTACAAGATACACTTTGGTTCCAGACATTTCTAGCCCCTAAAATGTCCTAATCACCTCCCTTTAACGAAGCAATTTTTTGTTCCTTTTTGATCGGATTTTAGAAATATGAAGATTGTTAAGACTCTAACAAAGGGATCTTCAATACTAATACATGAAAGTGTTCAAGAGTCTCCTCTACAAGATACACTTTGGTTCCAGACATTTCTAGCCCCCTAAAATGTCCTAATCACCTCCCTTTAACGAAGCAATTTTTTGTTCCTTTTTGATCGGATTTTAGAAATATGAAGATTGTTAAGACTCTAACAAAGGGATCTTCAATACTAATACATGAAAGTGTTCGCAAGAGTCTCCTCTACAAGATACACTTTGGTTCCAGACATTTCTAGCCCCTAAAATGTCCTAATCACCTCCCTTTAACGAAGCAATTTTTTGTTCCTTTTTGATCGGATTTTAGAAATATGAAGATTGTTAAGACTCTAACAAAGGGATCTTCAATACTAATACATGAAAGTGTTCGCAAGAGTCTCCTCTACAAGATACACTTTGGTTCCAGACATTTCTAGCCCCCTAAAATGTCCTAATCACCTCCCTTTAACGAAGCAATTTTTTGTTCCTTTTTGATCGGATTTTAGAAATATGAAGATTGTTAAGACTCTAACAAAGGGATCTTCAATACTAATACATGAAAGTGTTCGCAAGAGTCTCTCTACAAGATACACTTTGGTTCCAGACATTTCTAGCCCCCTAAAAATGTCCTAATCACCTCCTTTAACAGAAGCAATTTTTGTTCCTTTTTGATCGGATTTTAGAAATATGAAGATTGTTAAGACTCTAACAAAGGGATCTTCAATACTAATACATGAAAGTGTTCGCAAGAGTCTCCTCTACAAGATACACTTTGGTTCCAGACATTTCTAGCCCCCTAAAATGTCCTAATCACCTCCCTTTAACGAAGCAATTTTTGTTCCTTTTTGATCGGATTTTAGAAATATGAAGATTGTTAAGACTCTAACAAAGGGATCTTCAATACTAATACATGAAAGTGTTCATAAGAGTCTCCTCTACAAGATACACTTTGGTTCCAGACATTTCTAGCCCCTAAAATGTCCTAATCACCTCCCTTTAACGAAGCAATTTTTTGTTCCTTTTTGATCGGATTTTAGAAATATGAAGATTGTTAAGACTCTAACAAAGGGATCTTCAATAGTAATACATGAAAGTGTTCGCAAGAGTCTCCTCTACAAGATACACTTTGGTTCCAGACATTTCTAGCCCCCTAAAATGTCCTAATAACCCCCTTTAACGAAGCAATTTTTGTGCCTTTTTGATCGGATTTTAGAAATATGAAGATTGTTAAGACTCTAACAAAGGGATCTTCAATACTAATACATCAAAATGTTCACAAGAGTTTCCTTTACAAGATACAGTTTGGTTCCAGACATTTCTAGCTCTCTAAAATGTCCAAATCACCTCCCCCCCTTTAAAGAAGTTAATTTTTTGTGCCTTTTTGATTGGATTTTAGAAATATGAAGATTGTTAAGACTCTAACAAAGGGATCTTCAATACTAATACATGAAAGTGTTCGCAAGAGTCTCCTCTACAAGATACACTTTGGTTCCAGACATTTCTAGACCACTAAAATGTCCTAATCACCTCCCTTTAACGAAGCAATTTTTGTTCCTTTTTGATCGGATTTTAGAAATATGAAGATTGTTAAGACTCTAACAAAGGGATCTTCAATACTAATACATGAAAGTGTTCGCAAGAGTCTCCTCTACAAGATACACTTTGGTTCCAGACATTTCTAGCCCCTAAAATGTCCTAATCACCTCCCTTTAACGAAGCAATTTTTTTGTTCCTTTTTGATCGGATTTTTAGAAATATGAAGATTGTTAAGACTCTAACAAAGGGATCTTCAATACTAATACATGAAAGTGTTCGCAAGAGTCTCCTCTACAAGATACACTTTGGTTCCAGACATTTCTAGCCCCTAAAATGTCCTAATCACCTCCCTTTAACGAAGCAATTTTTGTTCCTTTTTGATCGGATTTTAGAAATATGAAGATTGTTAAGACTCTAACAAAGGGATCTTCAATACTAATACATGAAAGTGTTCGCAAGAGTCTCCTCTACAAGATACACTTTGGTTCCAGACATTTCTAGCCCCTAAAATGTCCTAATCACCTCCCTTTAACGAAGCAATTTTTGTTCCTTTTTGATCGGATTTTAGAAATATGAAGATTGTTAAGACTCTAACAAAGGGATCTTCAATACTAATACATGAAAGTGTTCGCAAGAGTCTCCTCTACAAGATACACTTTGGTTCCAGACATTTCTAGCCCCTAAAATGTCCTAATCACCTCCCTTTAACAGAAGCAATTTTTGTTCCTTTTTGATCGGATTTTAGAAATATGAAGATTGTTAAGACTCTAACAAAGGGATCTTCAATACTAATACATGAAAGTGTTCGCAAGAGTCTCCTCTACAAGATACACTTTGGTTCCAGACATTTCTAGCCCCTAAAATGTCCTAATCACCTCCCTTTAACAGAAGCAATTTTTTGTTCCTTTTTTGATCGGATTTTAGAAAATATGAAGATTGTTAAGACTCTAACAAAGGATCTTCAATACTAATACATGAAAGTGTTCGCAAGAGTCTCCTCTACAAGATACACTTTGGTTCCAGACATTTCTAGCCCCCTAAAATGTCCTAATCACCTCCCTTTAACGAAGCAATTTTTTGTTCCTTTTTGATCGGATTTTAGAAATATGAAGATTGTTAAGACTCTAACAAAGGGATCTTCAATACTAATACATGAAAGTGTTCGCAAGAGTCTCCTCTACAAGATACACTTTGGTTCCAGACATTTCTAGCCCCTAAAATGTCCTAATCACCTCCCTTTAACGAAGCAATTTTTGTTCCTTTTTGATCGGATTTTAGAAATATGAAGATTGTTAAGACTCTAACAAAGGGATCTTCAATACTAATACATGAAAGTGTTCGCAAGAGTCTCCTCTACAAGATACACTTTGGTTCCAGACATTTCTAGCCCCCTAAAATGTCCTAATCACCTCCCTTTAACGAAGCAATTTTTTGTTCCTTTTTGATCGGATTTTAGAAATATGAAGATTGTTAAGACTCTAACAAAGGGATCTTCAATACTACTACATGAAAGTGTTCGCAAGAGTCTCCTCTACAAGATACACTTTGGTTCCAGACATTTCTAGCCCCCTAAAATGTCCTAATCACCTCCCTTTAACGAAGCAATTTTTTGTTCCTTTTTGATCGGATTTTAGAAATATGAAGATTGTTAAGACTCTAACAAAGGGGTCTTCAATATTAATACATGAAAGTGTTCGCAAGAGTCTCCTCTACAAGATACACTTTGGTTCCAGACATTTCTAGCCCCCTAAAATGTCCTAATCACCTCCCTTTAACGAAGCAATTTTTTGTTCCTTTTTGATCGGATTTTAGAAATATGAAGATTGTTAAGACTCTAACAAAGGGGTCTTCAATATTAATACTTCAAAAATTTCGCAAGAGTCTCCTCTACAAAATTCAGTTTGGTTCCAGACATTTCTAGCCCCCTAAAATGTCCTAATCACTCCACCCCCTTTATATAAGTCAATTTTTTGTGTCTTTTTGATCGGAGTTTAGAAAAGTGAGGAGCGTTATGACTCTAACAATAGCATTTTCAATATTAATATATCAAAATGTTCAAAAGAGTCTCCTCTACAAGATACACATTGGTTCCAGACATTTCTAGCCCCCAAAAATGTCCTAATCGCCCCCCTTTAACGAAGTCAATTTTTTGTTCTTTATTGATCGGATTTTAGAAAAATAAAGATTGCTATGACTCTAACAAAGGGATCTTCAATATTAAAACATGAAAGTGTTCGCAAGAGTTTCCTCTACAAGATACAGTTTGGTTCTAGACATTTCTAGCCCCCTAAAATGTCCTAATTGCCCCCTTTAACTTATTGATCGGATTTCAGAAAAATGAGGAGTGTTATAACTTGACTGTAAAAATTGACTTGATATTTTATACATATATTACTAATGCATAAACATCAATGTTCCATGAAAACAGTTGTAAAGAAAATTTTATATCATTACTCTTTCGTATTGTATATATACAATATATAAATGCATTGATAATGGTGATTAAAATTCTCAAATCAATGTCTTTGAATTTTGGAATGTAATAAGACTGAATAAAAGCTATTTTATTTAATTTTGAGAAAAATATAAGTTAATTAATAAAATATTTTTCTTTTATTCAAATTTGAAATATTAATTATGAATTCAATAGTAAAATCATTATAATATTAATGTATTTCCTGTATCACTCATAAAAATATCCGTAAAGATTTTCTTTTTCTTTCAGAAGAATCAACTTAAATATTTATAGCATTAGTCATAAGTTCAACATATCCCCCCATCACTTATCACTCATCCCGTAACACCATCCTCCTATTCAGGTAACATAGCTACTGCAAATATTTGAAGTTTTTTTCATTATTACACTCGAGCGCTTTCTTCTCATTTATTTCCGCTACCTTTCCCTAAGGAAATTAATAAGCTTTGTTGATTTTCAAAATTTCATTTGACATGTTTTGTTATTTCCTTATCCTGCTTAATAACTAACAATATTAATGTTTCTAATTAAACATGCCTGCCATCTTACACTGAATGTTTATTTTTATTAATTTAAGCATCAGGAAATGTAATTTTACCCAACGATAAGGAAAATGAAATTCAAGTAGGGGACCTATTTGACGTCAATATTTACTTAATATAATAATTTTTACGATGGTATAATAAAATGGATTTTTTTTATAAAAACTGTAATTTTTTTTTAATATTTAATGGATATTAGCATTATGTATGCATATTTATTCGTATTACCTCCGCCATATCATTTTTCGTATGGTTATGATTTCCATAAGCTATATTCATTTTAACACATTTATCATTTTAATCATCATAAGTGGCATTGAGGTCTAATAAAATCTCAGCTTTTTATTTTTTAAATATTGTTATCTTAAACTAAAACATTTCAGTGTAAATATAATACGACTTTTGATATTTTATATTTAGAAATTTTCGAACTTCAATTATTTATTTTTTATTAATGTTGTAACAACTTTAAAGTCTTTGTATATTTCCTACTGTTTAATGAAAAATATAATCTGGAAAAATAATTCAACTTTTGTATTTTGCATCGAAATTTTAATCTCTTTCAGCTTAAAATTCTTATTATATTTGTTTCCTAAGCGTTACTTTAAATAAATGTATTTTATGGGTACATTAAAGTAAGTTATCATGTTTGCACCAGTTTATAGCTTTTAAAATTAGGTAATGCGAAGGAATAACTGGCTAAAAAAATAATCACTTCAGCATAAATAATGTAATTTCATAAACCATGAAAGCGTTATTTTTCTATATATCATCTGTACGAAATAATGAAATAAGAAATCCCTTTTAGCTGTAAATTTCATTCCCATATTGCATTTAAAGCCTTCTGTTTACATCATTCATTATTATAAACTTTTTTTTACTATATTTAGAAACGTAATTTAATCTTGTAGTGGGGCTTAAGTTTGCACTTTGTTACCTAAGATGAAAATTTTAAAAAAAAAAAAAGTATTTTCTCATGTATTTTAATTTATATATAAGTATTAAAATATAAACTTTAACATTTCATTACTTTAAATTTATAGTGAATGAAATATTCCGAAAAAGTATTCTCTCCGATTTTTTTCTAAAATATTTCATGGAAAGTATAACAATAGTAAAAGTTATTAACCATCTTTAAAAGCAAATTAAATAAGAATTTTGATAAATATCTTTTTTTGAAATCAAGATAAATTGCTTTTGTAGAAGTAGACAAGTTATTTCCAATACAAATTTTGCTTGAATAAATAACATATCAGAAAGGTCGTTGATAATTATGATATTCAAAAGGAAAACTTCATTAAAGTATCAATTAATATGACTGTGAATTTCATAGAAAGTAGTATAATTATATAATTTCATTAAATTTTCAATTGAAATATTAAATTTATTTAAGTTTTATTTATTTTGCTTTTTTAGTAGTAAAAGAAATAGTTGTTGCATTTTAAAATTAAATATTGTTTCAATTTTCTTTCCAACTACAAAATTGTAGATTAACAATTCTTGTTCTTTTTTTTTATTTTTTTTAATATCATATACATGTGTAAATTTCTTATAGTTGATAGCTACATATTTATATAGTTTACATGTTTATTACAAAATTTGGTCTAAATATTTAAATCATGTACATTAACAACCCAACAGTGGTTTAAATTTAAGTCTGACAAAGAATGTCTAAGAAAAAAAGATGATTATCAAAAAGATATTGTATATTCATTAATATAGTGTGTTAGAATTCTGATAATGATATAATTGACTATATTTTTGAACTATGAATACATGTATCTGGAAATTCCAATTTTCTACTTATCAAATATAGTATAACGTCCCCGTTATTGTTTGCAAACCCCCAGGTTAATTCCAAACTTTCAATAGAATTTAACTTTCACGACGATATCAATTTCCCCTTCCACGACTACCACTTGCTTCGATGAAAACGCCTTCTCAAGACATCAGCTCTACGGGAGACTACGGAAATTATGATGCCCATCGGAGCTCAATCCTGACCGAGGTAACACCTCTACCAACAGAAGAATTCAGACTGGACACATGAGGGGTATAAAATTGGATGGATCTAGAACCTACGCAGAATACAGACACTGCACAAGAGTTCCGTTGGATCCAAGGCTTCTCTTTAGGTCTATCTCTGTTGCTACGACCCTACTCAACATCGACCCAAACTGCTGCCAAGATACATTTTATATGGAAAAAGCTGATGATGCAGCCAGGACAAGGCTCCATGCCTTTGGTTCCATATGACATTTTTTTTTACATCTGTTACATGAGTTTGACAATGGCACCCTTTGCAGTTGTGAAAGAGAATGATTCCCCCTGTTTGAATCCCAGGAACTACGCATTACCAAAGACAGTCAATTAGATCAGACTGAAGGATAATTTGGAAACTGCCGACATGATTCGTGAAAGGCCTTTAAGACCTTCATGACATATATAGTCCTTAAAATTAAATTGCAACCATATGTTGCGTGGGCCATGTGGATTCAAAGAATTTATTTCCTCTTCTAAAAATATAATCCATGTTATCTTTTAAAGCGTGCCGACAATTTCAAATAAAATGCTGGCAAGGAAATGTAATTGATAGATGAAAACAAGTCTTTAAGTAAGTAAAGCAATATTTTTGCTTGAGTAAATTACTTTAGATGAAGAAATCCTTTACCATCTCTTCAATACAAGAACGTCATTTTCCATTTTGCCCTTCACATGCACAATTCTTCTAACATTGTGTTAGAAGAAAAACTTGGTGAGCAAATCTACGTACATTATGTAACAGACAGATGAAAACAAGTCTTTAAGTAAATAAAGCAATGTTTTGCTAGAGTAAATTAGTGGAGAAGCAGAAATCATTTACCATCCCTTCACTGCACTTAAATAGAAGAACGTCTTTTTCCATTTTGCCCTTCACATACACAACTCTTCTAACATTGTGTTAGAAGAAAAACTTGGAGAGAAAATTGAAGTACATTATGTAACAGACAGAGGAAAACAAGTCTTTAAGTAAGAAAAGCAATATTTTTGCTTGAGTAAATTAGTGGAGATGCAGAAATCTTTTACCATCTCTTCAATGCACTTAAATAGAAGAACGTCTTTATCCATTTTGCCCTTCACATGCACAACTCTTCTAACATTGTGTTAGAAGAAAAACTTGGTGAGCAAATCTACGTACATTATGTAACAGACAGATGAAAACAAGTCTTTAAGTAAATAAAGCAATGTTTTGCTAGAGTAAATTAGTGGAGAAGCAGAAATCATTTACCATCCCTTCACTGCACTTAAATAGAAGAACGTCTTTTTCCATTCTGCCCTTCACATACACAACTCTTCTAACATTGTGTTAGAAGAAAAACTTGGAGAGAAAATTGAAGTACATTATGTAACAGACAGAGGAAAACAAGTCTTTAAGTAAGAAAAGCAATATTTTTGCTTGAGTAAATTAGTGGAGATGCAGAAATTTTTTACCATCTCTTCAATGCACTTAAATAGAAGAACGTCTTTATCCATTTTGCCATTCACATGCAAAACTCTTCTAACATTGTGTTAGAAGAAAAACTTGGTGAGCAAATCTACGTACATTATGTAACAGACAGATGAAAACAAGTCTTTAAGTAAATAAAGCAATGTTTTGCTAGAGTAAATTAGTGGAGAAGCAGAAATCATTTACCATCCCTTCACTGCACTTAAATAGAAGAACGTCTTTTTCCATTTTGCCCTTCACATACACAACTCTTCTAACATTGTGTTAGAAGAAAAACTTGGAGAGAAAATTGAAGTACATTATGTAACAGACAGAGGAAAACAAGTCTTTAAGTAAGAAAAGCAATATTTTTGATTGAGTAAATTAGTGGAGATGCAGAAATCTTTTACCATCTCTTCAATGCACTTAAATAGAAGAACGTCTTTATCCATTTTGCCCTTCACATGCACAACTCTTCTAACATTGTGTTAGAAGAAAAACTTGGTGAGCAAATCTACGTACATTATGTAACAGACAGATGAAAACAAGTCTTTAAGTAAGAAAAGCAATGTTTTTGCTAGAGTAAATTAGTGGAGAAGCAGAAATCATTTACCATCTCTTTAATGCACTTAAATAGAAGAACTTCTTTTTCCATTTTGCACTTAACATGCACAATTCTTCTGACATTGTGTTAGAAGACCAACTTGGTGAGCAAATCTACATGCATTAATAGACCTATAGAACCACTAATTATATCATTTTTCACTTCCTCTCTAGAGTTTAGTTCCCTTACGTTAACCCGTCGTAGTAGGGAGGGAAAGAGGTTAACTTATCTTTATATTTCGTCACATGAACGAAAATACAATAATTACTAAGTGATGAACTGCTTAGTAAAGGGATTTTTTTTCTATGGACAGAAATTGATAATAGCAATATATTGAAATCGCATCAAATAAGTACAAAAGTCCAATTTGGAGTGGAACAATATTTTACTCTTCATTTTAGGGTTCGAGTAAATTTGCCAGTCAATAATATTTTTATTTAATAAGTTTTCACACTAGCATACTTTTGTACTTCCTTTTACTTATGAAACAAATTGAGATTTTTTTTCAAATTCATATTTTTGTCAAATTCAAGAACATTTTTGAAATAACAAATTAAGATTTTCAAATTAACAATTTTTTCAATTTTTTTTTTCTAATTTGTATATGAAACATTTTCCCTTATGTATTTCAAATAAATTTATTTAATAACAAAGAATCGCCCGCGCTTACATAGTTGTAATAATTTTAGATATGCAAGATAAATATTCTTAAATAGATTTTTATTTTCTTGTGCAGACAAATGTTTTCAGAAAAACTAAAAAAAACAATTTATTAAGATGATCATTAAATAAGAATAAAAAAATAACATGGTTTATCTCATTGCTGTACTCATTACTGAAAATGATTTATAAGTATTTTCGAATTTTTCATTTCCGTTTGTGTAAATTTTATCTTTCCTTTACTTTAACAACCACAATACTTATTAAAATTCAGTTAATATGACTTCAAGTATAAACTTTTGTTGCACAGGGATTTTAATAATTAGCATTTATTTTCTTTATTTTTCCTCGAAAATTATTTTCATTTGAGTTTCAATTGCAAGGTAATTAAACACATATGGAATTATATGTGACTTTTAATTTTGAGGGCATAATTTAGCAAGGTTTAAAAATATGCTATTTTTATAGTTTAAATTATTAGAATTATTTATATATTCCCTAGACATATTTCTTCGAATTTATAATATCCAGGGAAATTAAATGTTATAGTTAATTAGAATTTTAGCTAAATTTAATTTAAGTAATAAATTGAAATTTTGTAAAAATAAAATTATAAATTATTTACATTACAATTAATGTAAATATCAGAAAATAAAAACAATAATGCAGAAAAGTATTGGAATAATAAAAAAATGGAAGTAATATGAATTGAACAGAATTTTATTATTTATATACGGCTATAAAAAAATAATAATTCCAGAAAAAGTCATGAGAATAAAAAAAACAATATAGCAATCATTTTTGTTTTTTAATGAATCCTTTTTGCACAAAATATTTTATTTCTAACTGATTTTGATGTAAGGATCTATTATTGGACTCATAGAAAGCAAATTTAAAGCAATAAAAGTCATTCAAAGTCTAATAAGATAGTTTTTAACAAATGCATTGAAAGAATTCTTGAAAATTTTCTGTTATATTATTATTGATTCTACTAGCTTTTTTTTCCCACATTAGAAAATTTCTCAGTAATGGTTAACCTCGCACCCATGAAGATTATCGTTTTAGTGAATATAGATTTATCATTCCTGAAAATATTTTCATAAATACTGTCATAAAGATAAGCATATATTGTAAATCTGTAACGCATTTTACATCGTCTGCCTGAAAAATAAATGACTACTGAATTATTGTCTAATATTTATGAGTACAAAATTAATTTAAATTCGTAACACAAAAAGCGTAAAAGTTAATATATTTTCAATGTTACATTATAGAACTTGAATCTAACAATATTAGTAAATACTCAATGGTGTTGAAAATTTCTGTAAAAATATGTGTATATTTGTTGGTTATTTAAGATTTATTTTTTCCCATTGACAGTAGATTTGTTTTTAATTATTGTATCTTGTAATCCAGTAAAAGTGGTTATTATAGAGGATTTTATTTCATTTTTCTGTTTATATATATATATATATATATATATATATATATATATATATATATATATATATATATATATATATATATATATATATATATATATATATATATATATATATATATATATACTAAATGTTTTATTAAATTTGAAAAGCTGTAAATCTAGGTAGTTCATTCAATGATGACCAAAATAAAAAATACTTTTAAGAAATAACTATAATACAACATTTGGAATGAAAAATTATAAAGGAACTATTAGGAAAAAGAAAATTACGGTTCAAAGTTAAAACTAAAATGAACAACAAATTTAAAGAAGATACGAACAATTTAGTTAAAACTTAGATAATCTTTTAAGATTTTTTGTTGTAACTTGTGTTCTTTTAATAAATTTATTTTTTAGACAACCTTTAAGATATATTTTTAAGACAAGAATAATACGCTAGTGAAGTTTTTCGTGTGGGAAATTTCAACGGATACCGTTTTTTTATATTATACATGAGATCAATACTTTACTTAAACAGAACTATATGCCTTCAAAAAATGTATAAGAATTAACTGTTTTTTAATTTATTATATCCCATGAGAATACACGGATTATGTTTTATAGAAATAAGCTATATTTTCGTTTTTCAATGCATTTTTAAAAAAAAATTTTAAATTATCAAACTAAAACATTATAAAAACATTTTGAACTTCAAAATTAATAGAACTGTTACAAATTAAAATTGTTATTTACTTAAAGAGGCAAACAAAATTATCTTATTTAATGTCCTTGTATAGTATAAGAGAGAGATTGGGCATAACTTTCTTTTATTTTTCCAGTATACTGAAGAAAAATATTCAAAATACATTATTACCAACTTTGGCATCTTCAGTACTTGTAATTTTGCATAGTATCGTGTCAAAATGATCTCAAAAGAAGATTTCAAATATTTCTTTCCATTCTGTTTCACTTCTAATCTCATTAATCGTACTGACTGGAGATTGGTAGAGCTTCAGTCGCTTGGCAACACATAACCAGATAAACCGAATGGCTATTAGATCTGTGCCGATGGCAACAGTTTTTAGTCATATTTATTCTGCGACTACAAAACAATACATCCTAATCTTTCACGAATTCAGCATCGAAAAGGTTATAATTTCAGGAAACATTTTATTTAGTTTTGTTACCTGTTATAATAAGTTTAATAGCAAGATGCCTTTTAAAATTTAATAAAGTATTTACCATTTATTGTGAAACTGTATATGAAAACTCGATAAATTATTTTTCAATAATAATCATTAACTTCAGCATATTGGTGATGTGGTGTAAATTACAGTTTTAAAACTTGATTAATGGCAGCAATAATTATGGATATATATTAATTTACATTACTGTTATATATTATTTAACAGTAATTAATTTTAAACTATCTTTAATTAATTAATGTTAAATCTGATTTTAATTTAATTATTATTCAATTTTTCTTAGTTATTTTTAAAATCTTTTGCTAAACGTAACTATAACAGATTTTGTGATTTATTTCTTATTACCATGATGATTATGAATTTCCAATGTAATTAAATTATCAATTATAAAAAAAATAATTAAAATTTAACAGTTTTATACAGACATATACTGAAATACCTTTGCTTTAAACAATGTTTCTTTTGTGTAGTATTTCAGAAGTTTTTAATTCATAATTATATAATTAAGAATAAGAGTGATAAATTTGTATCAAGTTATCAATTTGAAAATAAATTAAAAACACTTTAATAAATAACAGCTTAAATTTTTATATGCAAGAAAAATCAAGAAGTTAGTTAATTATGTAGTGTATTTAAAATAAAAGAATGCATTTCGCCGTTAAATGAATAAAGGAATTCATTTCAAACATCTTTTTTAAGGTACTATATAATTTTATTTATTATTTTACTTAATATTATTATTTCATAAACTATTTTGAAAATATTTTTCAGAGATAACTGTATAAAAATTTAAGCACAGGCAAAAAATAATTTTAAACTTTTACAATATTTTGATACTTGCTATGGTTAAAACATTAATATTTTTTTACATATTTCATTGTAAATTTTTTTTTTGTTAATCATGACTAAGTTGAAAAACTATTTCTATGTTTCGTTTTGAAAAGTCTCACATTAAAATGTAAATATTTAATAATTCAAATATACATTTTAAAAGTTTGTGGCATACCTTTATAAATAATATAAACTCAAAAAATTACATATTACCTTTACGTATCTTTGTTGAACTCCTCTATCCCTCTATAAGCTTTAAAAGTATACACACATATATGTGTGTGGTGTGTGTATGTATGCGTGTGTGTATTGAGCATATAATTGAGGCATTTTTTCTCAGTTATTATATATTTGAAATTAAACATAGTTACATGACAATTATATATATATATAACTGACGCAATATGACATAGTTACATGAACATAAAATAATTATGCAACATTGTAATTAAAAAGTTGATGATAAAAATATTTAAAATACACTGCTGGCTACACAATATGCAACACCAAGAAAGACAAGATATCACAACAAAATTTATTTCGTAGATAATATGTTGACCAAATATAAAATGATAAAATTCATAGACTTCTGTGAAATGTGATTCCTGCCAAAATCAGATGCCAGAGTAGTCACCATTGTTGGAGATAATCACTGCCACACGGCTTGGCATTGATTCTAAGAGACTTTGAATGTGTTCTTGGGGTACAGCAGACTAAGCAGCTTCCACACATTGCCAAAGTTTATCTGGTGTGGCAGCTGGGGATGTAATCTGGATCAATCGTTGAACAACTATAGATCAAATATTTTTTATCGGTGAAGGATCCAGGGAGCGAACCCACCAGGGAAGCAATTCAATCTGCTGATTGACGAATAACATTTGGATAACGCCTGTTACGTGTGGTCACGCATTATCGAAATAGGACTGTGGGCAAGCCCTGAAGGAAACACAGGACAATTGGCTCCATCATCTTGGATATGTATCCCTGGTTGTTTAAAGTACCGGAAATGCTTACTAAAGGAGTGTGAGAGTGATATCCAATACCACCAAATAACATAAGAAACGATGCTGGACCAGGGAGGAGGTGCGTAACTCAGTTGTTCAACATCCTCTCTTCACAATCTCCCCAGACTCTAGTATCAGACACAAGCGTGACTCGTCAGTAAAGACAACTTCATCCCATCCACATCCTTCTTTCATCTTTCCATTGGCGGTGGAGCCCCTAGTTCTGTGTCAATGGTAGACAAAGCAATGCACGTCTTGCAGACATACCACTCTGCTGTAAACTGCGTTGAATTGTACGCGCAGACACTGGATGATGTGTTACAGACTGAATGTTCTGTGCCTATTTTTCATGATGTGGATGAGCGATCCGTCACTGACATTTGCATGTCATCATTAGAACTGAAGAAATTATGCGATGGAACACGTCAGTCCATCATTGTAATTTAAGAGACTTTAAAGTTTATTAAACTATTGCTTATTATTCATCGCATCCAACGATCACATATCCGCATTACAGTTGTTTGGTTTCGTACAGCACGACTACCGATTTCCCTTGAAGATAATCCACAGTCTCGGTAGACCACCATCTTTTCTCCGTCAAACTCGGATACTTGATCAAAACATTATCCGTGATTTTTAATATTTATCGTTCTTTTTAAAAAACACTTTTAAAGAAACAACTGCTAAGCTTGAAATTGTCGAAATTTTTGATTTGAAGTGGCGTCACAGGAGCGCATTATGCGCGTCTGCGCTGAAATTCCTATCATTTGCATATCTCACCTCCACTAATGATTGTGGTATATTTCGTGTTATTTGATGTTTCCTTCTGTGTTTTGCGTTTATGGTGTCCAGTAGTGTATTATGCACCTCAATCGAACTTAGCGTTTTAAAATCTTTTAAAATTACGAAATATGTTATAAGAAGAAGTTTTAAACATTATTTGCAACATCATATAGGATATTGAAAAATATTTTAAACCCTTCAAAGGAGATAAGCGAATTTGAATTTCAAATCAAACATAACAAAATATTACAAATGTTCTTAAGGCTACACTTAATAAATCCACTAAATATATATGAGAATAGCTCACCTTTGTATTGTATGAGCAATTCAAGCTTTCAACTAAACTTAACTTTTGATCTTTGTTTAGCAAATACATTTCTGATTTCTCATTGGTCTTTTATCCTTAAAACTTTTCCCTTAAAATGATCTGAAGATGTAAGCCATTTGGTTGCTTTATGTGTCATTTTGGCTGCCATAGCTTATTTCTAATTTTTTTAATAAATTGAAATACGTAACGATATACATTCTTCTAAATGGTAACTTCTAAATTTAAAATCTAAGTATTATTTATGTGGATTAATAAAAGGAAGGATTAAATGTTAAAATCATTGAAGTATATAAATATTGTATGTAAGAATGAATGAAATAAAAATTTGTTATACAAGTTTATTTTCCATTTCTTTTAGATGATAATGCTAAAACTCACTTTTCTTACAGATAAGTATGGGTATGATTTTATTAAATAGAATTCATTTATTTATTTAAATCATCAAATTGTCGAGATTAAAACTTCGTTTTTTGGAGCTCATTATTTTAAAACGTAAAATAAAAACGTTAATATAAAAAGGCTCATTATTTTAAAACATTTTTACTATGTTTTAAATTATTTTACTTTTCCTCTTTTTATATTAAAATAATTAATTATTTTTAGTATATAAAGTACTATTTAATCATTCATGTTCTTCAATGTAAATATGATTAAATGAGCGAAAATATTTTGAAATTATGTTATATGAGTGTATATCAATAAACTCAAAATGCTTTAATTTGGTTCTAAAAACGATTCTAATTCATGTAGCCTGCAAAGCAGTAAAACTTGAACATTATACCACGGCATTACAAGCACAAGGTCCACTGGGCACAATAATAAAATCAAAAATGCTTCTGAAATTTCTATGACAAGTTAATACTTTAGCCACCTAAAAAACTGGGGAGAAGATGTTGCAAAAT
This sequence comes from Latrodectus elegans, assembly GCA_030067965.1. Taxonomy (NCBI): domain Eukaryota; kingdom Metazoa; phylum Arthropoda; class Arachnida; order Araneae; family Theridiidae; genus Latrodectus; species Latrodectus elegans. The sequence goes on along the minus strand of CM057818.1, from coordinate 47,191,770 downwards.
AAATGTTACGAGTATATTTAAAGAAAGTATTTCATAAATTAATTTTCCCACTGCTTTTCTGGTATACATGTATTTAAACCTCTGATGAATGTTAAAAAGCTGCTTATGGTGCCCATCGACTGGTTTTTCACCGCTTGGCAATCACCACAAACGATCAACTTCAGCAATACATTAAAATAGTTAAGCCTGTACACCAACAAATGTCAACTTGCCTCCGTGTCCTGGCATATGAAAAATGTTATACCTGCAAAAAGTAGTAGTTTAAAATAATGATTTCCATTGATTTGACTTCAAATTTTTAAAATCTTAATCACTTTTTCTTTCTTGTACAGTGTACTTAATTAATACACATTAGTTTCTTCTTTACTTTCCTGAGATAGCAGTTCCCTTTCTCGTGCAGTGTACTATATTAATACACATTAGTTTCTTCTTTACTTTCCTGAGATAGCAGTTCCCTTTCTCGTGCAGTGTACTATATTAATACACATTAATTTCTTCTTTACTTTCCTGAGATAGCTGTTCCCTTTCTCGTGCAGTGTACTATATTAATACACATTAGTTTCTTCTTTACTTTCCTGAGATAGCAGTTCCCTTTCTCGTGCAGTGTACTATATTAATACACATTAGTTTCTTCTTTACTTTCCTGAGATAGCAGTTCCCTTTCTCGTGCAGTGTACTATATTAATACACATTAGTTTCTTCTTTACTTTCCTGAGATAGCAGTTCCCTTTCTCGTGTAGTGTACTATATCAATACACATTAGTTTCTTCTTTACTTTCCTGAGATAGCAGTTCTCTTTCTCGTGCAGTGTACTATATTAATACACATTAATTTCTCTTTACTTTCCTGAGATAGCAGTTCCTTTTCTCGTGCAGTGTACTATATCAATACACATTAGTTTCTTCTTTACTTTCCTGAGATAGCAGTTCCCTTTCTCGTGCAGTGTACTATATTAATACACATTAATTTCTTCTTTACTTTCCTGAGATAGCAGTTCCCTTTCTCGTGCAGTGTACTATATTAATACACATTAATTTCTTCTTTACTTTCCTGAGATAGCAATAATAATGTTTAGTAGTATTATTTATCTAATATCTGTTTAGAGAAAAATAACAAGGACACGTAAACTTCATTCGATAGTTATATTGCAAGGAAAAAAATTATTAGATATCATTCAGTTTGTTTCCGTATTAAGAATTGACATTAATTTTCAAATAGTATTTGAATTCATTAGAAAATGACGCTGATTCACTATTAAATTACTAAGATATGTAAATCAGGAAAATTTAAATATAAATGATATAACATGAATAGGGATAAAAATTAACATGCTAAGAAATGCCTTATTTTAGAAAGTGAATTCCAATAGTCAGTAAAGAAATAGCAACAAGCCTGCCGTATGTGGTGGTTACTGTTTTTATTTCTGTTATGATTTTGTAATGTTTTTGCTTAATTAAAATTATATAAACATTTCATTATACCAAATAAATGCATAACCAACCAAACAACTTTTACTGCATGAGTAGAAAAATGATATTCAAGTCACAAAGATGAAACTGTGCACTACTTGCGAAAATATTTTTTGAACTGTACTTTGGTTGTAGAGCTGGTGATTTTGATAAAGACTTACCCTCAAATATATGATGCGTATGAAATGTTGCGCTTATGACGAGATGGTAAAATGAACTTATCATATGTCATTTTCTTTCTCTATGATTTAGGTTTCTTTCTGATTTAGAGGAAACAGAAATACCAGTCGAAAGACTATTATTTCAGCAAAACAAGCATTTGAGGAATAAAGTTTTAAATAAAATACACAGTAAAGCATCCATATTTGGCAACTATTATGATACCTATACCTTACAGTGAAGAATATTCTGTAACAAAATGTTCCTATTTTAGATTATAAATGATAATTATGACCAAGCTCACATTGAAGACAAATGAAAGACGAGAAATGATCCTAACTTTAAACCAAATATTTCATCAAAACCTCACTTTTTTATACCAATAAGATCCTAATGTCATTATTAAGGATTTGAATTTGTGTCAGAAAATATTCTGAAGAGTTTTAAATTCTAGGCTCAGAATCGGAAATGTGTTGTATTCACTGGCTAGATAATTCTGATAAATTAATTACATAACCCACCTACATTTTTTTCCTGGCTTAAAGTCCCCTTTTTAGTTAGTTCAATTCACCACCCACCCCATTTTTGATGAAGTGGAGTGCCCTAAATTAGGACTTGAAGGAAACCGGTTTTTCAGGGATAGAGTGAGGGAAGGAAGCTGAAGAGACACGTATGTTGGCAGAAGGAGTTACAAGAAAAGGCTCAAACACACGCCACTACAAAAAGGCTCCTGCTGGTTACTCAACTCTGACGTTCTATTGGAATCTATAAATTTAAAAATTACCAATTTGAAATAAGAAAATCCTAAGAGTCCTTAAATGGGAGAAGAAGAAGTATACATTCTATAATATGAGTACAGATGAAAAACAACACACTGAAAGAATAAACAGACAGGTTTCTGAGGCCCTCAAAATAGTTGGGCCTAGTACCCGAACTTGTCTCATGTAATTCATGTTTTTTAAAATTTATTTTACTAGCCAGTTATTTTTTTAGAGTGGTACCACATATTTTATAATTTTGAACAATGATTATGATACCTAGTGTAAATTATGAACTTCACGTGAGTGCCTAACCATGTCGTTAGTAAAGTTTAAATATTTGAAATAATATCAGCAACTGAGATTGTATTGCGTAAATAGATTTGCAATTTTATGATTGAATTAAAAGAAATTTCTAATTACAAAAACACACAGAGCCAGTTTCTGCTTCTATTTATCAGGTTTGAATCTGGGTAGAAAAAAAAAATACACAAGGTTGTTAAAAAAATATTATATTTATATTTGAAGTATTATTTGTAAAAATTTTATAATAATGTTAATTAAATACATAGCAATTGCATTTAAGGATAAGCTTTTATCCTAATTGATATATAATTTTAAAGACTTCTCTAAAATAAGCAATTTAATTTTTTTGTTATAAAATTTGTTTAATTTAAGGCTTCTTAGATATCAAAAAGAACCACGTGAATGTCAATTGTTCATAGAACCATCAAAAGTTAGTTTGAAGGCTTCATTATTGCATAATGAAAGTACGTTATCGTCAATTCTAGTCAATCATGCTCGTGATACGAAAGAAGCATTAAAATACAAAGCTGTTGTTTGGAAAAATTCAGCATACTAAATATAACTAGAATATATGTGGCGGCTAAAAAGAAACAGCTTTATTGTTGGTTTATAATTTGGATACCCAAATGTTTGTTGTATTTTGTGATATTAGATCAGCAGGTATATAAATTCTCATTACATATACAAACTAAACATATCTTCTTATTCCGAATGTGCATTTCAGGATGTGAAAGTGTAAACAAAGACACTCCTTTAGTGATTCGCGAAAAGTATTTTTACATATAAAACTGAGACTTAGAAACTTAGAAAATTTTATAAAACTTATGGACCAAAGTTTTGTTTCTATTATGGAACTAAAATCAAAATTTCCTAAAATAGGTGATTAAAATTTAAAGAACGAATATTTATAAAAGCATATAAATAAGATCAATAATATCACATGATGAAAATTTTGTGAATCTGTCTAATCCATCGGTAAACTTGGAGTGGAAATCATTTAAAAGTATTTATTGTTGATTTCGTGACAATACTAAAGAAGAAAACTAAAAGGAAATAGTGAATGATCTTTTGGTTTCTTAGAAAAGAATGTCCTGTAAAATGTCTTTAAAAGTTCTCTTTTTGGATTCCTATTTAGACTTTTTTCCTGAAAATCTTGTGGGTCTTCTTAATGAGCATGAAGGGCCCTTACATCAGTGGAATGCTGACATGAAAAAAGAGGTACCAAGGGAATGTGGTATAGCATTATGCTGGCCTACTATTGCTAGACTATAACTACTATAGACTATACTGCTAAACTATAAAAACGTAATGGAAAGTATAATGGAAAGTATAGCAGAAAATCAAAATATATACTTTTTTTTAGATAAGTCATAATCAACTTAATATTTATCATTAATTACTCGTGTCGATTCTTCAAGAAATTAAAAAAATATCACAAAATATACCTGATGGAAAAAAAAACTGAACACATACTTGAGCTCAGCGGTTAAGTGTTAATAAGATTCCGTTTATTTAGTCGTTATGAAAGAAAAAATAATTGTGGACCATTGTAAACTGCTTCATTAATGACAAATATCCAAGCTGAAAGGCTTTTAAAGACAAAAATCAGCTTACTTTTCACTAATCTCAGCAATTATACAAAAATGAGTATTTTAAAAATGTTAGAAGAATTACGTATTTTCTTTTTTGAAGCGAAAAGAGCTTCATAATGTTATAACGTTTAATTTTATTACATATTGAGGCATATTCAAGGCAGCAGCAAGCTCAATTTAACGTTATTTATGGTTTAAACTGATTACAAACGCTTCAAAAAAGCTTGATGCTGATCATTTATAAATATCCTAGGGATTCTAATTCTTTCATCGTTGAAACCGATTCATGTACTTGTTACATGTCAATAGAATTCCAAACACTTTTTATCGACTAACAAATTTTATAGTAAAGAAACTTCTCACATCTTTTATTGGTGACATACAAATTGTTAAAAATGCTATGATCAGAAGATTTTACAGTTAAAATTGACCCAATCAATAATTTGTTGTTGTTGTCTTTTCCAACTGAACCAAATAGTCAATAATTTAAAGTCAAAATATAGTAATCAATCATTTTTTTAAAAAACTTTTAAAAAAACTTTTAAAAAGGTTCATTTCCAGTCGACACATAATTTCATAAATCTTTAAATGAATCCCATGGTGTTCTTTTTAGACACGATTTCATGTATGTTACAGAAAAAAAAATTCTGAAAGAACTTCCTCTTATCAAGGAGTTGGCGTAACATGACATCCGATGTGACAGCAGATTTATTCCAACTCAAAACGTTGTCTTAATTTTTCAGACACATGCAATACCAAAATACATAACAACAAATTATATAAATTGTAAACTTCGTGTTCATACATTCCTAACCCTCTTAAAGGTTTCAAATATAATATATATTCATTCTCAACCGGCATGCAGGATTAGTGATCCTATATGAGGAAAATGTGCACAATCTGATCATGAAACTAATGCTTACATTTCAGAAATTTTCAAATGTTGCATATGTTCTGGTTCACATGCTGCATTTTTCAAATCTTACTCTAAAGGAATCTTAGAGAAAGAAGTATTTGCAACAGAAATAAAACAGAATACAACTTTCCCGGAAGCAAAGCAAATAGCAAAAAAAGAGAACATCAAAAGATCACATTTCCTATTCTTCTATTTTAAAAGCAGATGCAAAAATAAACAACAATCCAACAAAAAAGTTATGTTTACCAATATGCGCTCCGCTTTCAACTTTGACATATAAATCCACTTTATTATCAACTTCTAATAGCACAAAAGAATGTATTTCAATTACTAGTAAATCGAAGACTGATGATACAAAAGTTTAAAAAACTAAAATCGCCAACGATAAAAGAATAATTGATATATCCTTTTCTAAAACAGATATGAAAATGGATTCCTTTTCTACACCTCTGACCATTTCAAAATCTAGAAAAGACTAGTACAAAAACAATCAAATAAAACCTGGTCTGGATGACAATAATTTATTGAAACTGTCATAGTTCTAAGAAAACACACTGAATATTTTTGGAACTTTTATATGTTTCATATTTCTGGCTTTCATGCATTTGCTTATGTCGATTTGTTATTCTGAGTCATTCTTCTCAACTTTTTCAATTAGTTCTTATACAACGATTAACTGAAGCACTTAACTTTGCTTTTGGCACAGCTTATCCTATCAGAGGATCTTTCGCCAGTAAAATCAAGTCTTCATTAATCACTAAATATTTATTAATTATTCATTACTTATTAATTTACAAATATTTAATTACGATTCCTTTAACGAACTTACAATATTTTAATGATGACATATTAATGAATTTTCCTATAAAGTTGAATGAACAATAAAAAATGAATATTAAATTAACAAAAAGTTAATTATAAATGCATAACTTTAAATATTTAATCAAGACAACAGGATAATTATTCCTTGTTTAAAAAATGTGCTTTCTTGAAGAATTAAAACAAATTAATTATAATCATCTTTCATATTAAACACATAAGAAATAATTAATTACGAAAAATTTCTTAAAATTATTACATGATGAATTAGATATGAATTAGAATTTAGAAATAAATTTGAATGGACATAATGAATTAAAAAATTTATAATTTATGAACATATAAATTTTCTAATTCATTATGTCTCCTTTAAGGTAAAGAGAATACGCTACGGCAGTTCCACCGCTGTTAATTCAAATATTCAGAAAGGTTATACGTCTGCTTGTCTCCAAACATTTTGTTTCATATATTGTCTATTAAAAAGTTTTTGCTTTGAAAATTTATTTCTTCCTCTGGAAGAAGAAAAATCACAGAACTTGTGTTTACATTTAAAAAAGGGGAATTTTCATGAGCCAAAGAAAGAATTAAGATTCAAATACTAACAAAATGATTTTATATTCTACGAAAGAAAACAATTTCAACAATAAATATTTTTGTATCTAGATATATAAATACTTATGGTTAAAAAATTACCCATGATTATCCTCGATTCTAATATGTTATACAATTTTACGAAGAGCAAAATATTTGACACTTACATTATAAAAGATATTTTTTATTATTTAGTTATAATGATAAAACAAAAAATTTTATTGCAAAAGAATGTCAGGAATCATAATTAAATAAATTTTGTAATTGATAAGATACAGAACAAATTGAGATTTAATTTACAAAAGTTTTGTATTCATCAATTATTAAATTCTTAAATTAGCTTTTGATTTCATAACTTATCGTTTTTTTTTTTTTTTTTTTGGCTTTCAAATGTTATGAGAGGAAAACAATTTACTATAAATAACTAAACAAATTTATAGATAGATTAACTCATTTTCAAGTAATGATAAACTCTTAAATATTTTTACTATAATCATCAGAATTAATTATGACAATTATATATTTTTGAAAAAATTAGATAGAATATTAGTTAACAGTTTTACACAGTTAATTTATTTCATATATTGTACCTGTAAATAATGTGAGGTTAATCAATGTAAAAGAATACCAATTAAATTTTTAACTGTCCACATCTTTATTTATATTTAGCAAAATTTTCATTATCATTACTTATGTAATATATCTATATTTAAGATTATGTCAAAAATATGAATTAAATTAATCTTTTTAAAAAAAAAAATTACCACAGGATATCTGATTTACTTCACAAATAAATTTATTACAATCTAACAGTGCTGGAAATTGTTTCTCCTTCTTAAATAATGTTCAAACTTTTATACTTCAGTTCTAGAATGGTGGGTACATGCTTCAGATTGAAAAGTAATTCGAAAAATTAATAGGTACACATTTAAACTGGTCTCACTCAGTATTTTAACTAATGTATGTGAATGAACTTCTATTTTTTAACAGTTACAAACCGATGCATTATCATGACTATAATTAAAAAGGTAAATAAATGAAAGTAAAAGAAATAGCGGAAAATGTTCAAATATTGTATAAAATATAAAATGGATACAAAATATATCATAGATTCATTAATATTCGAGAGGTTCTCATTTTTAATTAGTTATAAACGCCAATTAAAATTTTCAAATTTTCTTAAAATATAAAATTCTGTAAAAATAAAGTAGTTATATTAATGATATATTTATAAGCATTATACATTAAATAATGCTCAGGTACACAAATGAAATACATTTTAAGCTCTAAATTTAAATTTTTGTATAATGAAAAACAGCTAAATCTTTATTTGTTCCTAAAATATAAAGAAATATTTGAAAATAATAACTATTATTAATATTCATATGATAGTAAAATAGATTCCTTTGTAATAAAATTATAGATTTTATTTTTAATGCTACGTTTACAGCTAACCATTTAAAAAAGTATTTGTGTCTTTCAATAATTATCGTATAAAAAGAAAACAAATATAAAACTATAAAAAGTAAAATATTTTATTTAATTGCACTTTGAAGTTTCAATGTAATTTTGAAAATATAAAGTCAAATTATGTGTTTTATCAAGTATATTGAACTCTAAATATCAACGTAAAGTCAAAACAGGCCGTCGCTATTCATATTAAAATTTATTTATATATTTTTATTCTTTGATATAATAATATTTTCAGGAATACGTAACTAAATTCTCATACTCTGTTTAAGAAGTCGTAGTTATTTATAATATATTAAACTTCAGTTTTACTTTCACTTAAAAAGGAACTGACTAATTTTCTAAATAACTTCTATAGTAAAGTTTACGAGAATAAGTCAATAATTAATGATTTCCTAATCAACAAATAAGTACATGATTTTAAGGCAAAAATGCAAGTCAACACTAGTTTATCAAATCTGACTGTAGTTCCATTTTTAAGAACAGCTGCAAAAAATATCCAATGCTTCTCTAATAAGTTGTTTATTTAAAAGGCATACAGTAACTGAATTTTATAACTATTCAATTCTCAGTGGGACAAAACATCTACCTAAAATTTCAATAAGAATGTTTATATTTAACTGAAATATTTAGTGTCACATCTATAAACTTTAAAATTCTATTAAACTTTACTGAAGAATTACCACTAAAAAACAATTCTTCAGAGAATTTAAGAATAATTTTTAAAACATATTTTAAACCAATAATGAAAGCAAGATAAAAATAATTTTTTGGTGATCTAAAATGCTATTTCAAGTTTAAATAGAGTACAATAAATTTAGAAGAAACATAATTTAAAAATTTTTGTAGTATGTTTTTTTTCCCACTCATTTAAAAAAAATAAACAGCACAATCACACGCATGACCAAAATATGGATTTTATTGAAAGAATATTTGCTTTAATTATTTTTTTCTTGAATTTAAATTTGAATATCTCACTTTTCTTAGATTTAATTATTTGATTTCAAATAATGTTTTCTAAATTTAATACTTTTCTGTACCATTTTATTATATATAAGTTACCCATTTTGACTTTTAGAAACTTGATTTGTCAACAGTTGTAAAATAAATCGTTATAAAAGAAGCGTGTCTGATAACGTAAATACCATGCGAAGATCAAATAATGAAATGAAATAATAAAAAATTACGGTGAAATAAATTTATTGATTCACTTGTTACATGTTTAAAAATAGTAAATTTATAACTCAAAACAAAGACATTTTTATGCATTACATTTTGTTAGGAAATATGCCATAAACACAATATTTAGCTCTTCTTTGCCATAAAATTAGTCTAATCTATTTAGCATTCTTCATTAAACTGTATGTAAATTGTTTTAGATATTTTTTAATTCTTATAAATATTTCAAGATCATTTGCTTAAATGAAATTATTTTCAACTATTAATATATTGATAATTATAGTACATATAAATGTGATATATTTTGGCAAAAAATCATAATTAAGAGTTGAATTTAACCAAATACCAAATTATATATATATTATATATATATACATATACATATATACATATATATATACATATATATATATATATATATATATATATATATATATATATATATATATATATATATATATATATATATATATATATATATATATATATATATATATATATATATATATATATATATATATATATATATTTTTGTATATTTGGTTAGAAATACTTTTATACAAATGTAGCTTTTATATTTTGCTGGAGTACATAAAGGTTTTTGAATTTTCATTTCAGAATTTGGAAGGGTTTTCTTTTTTTATTTGTTATAGGTGTTTATTTTCTTAAAAATATTTTCAAATCATGTAAAAGGACAGTTTAAAATTTTATAATACTTTGTCTTTTACCCCAACTTTTGGCATAAAAGTATTTTTACTGTATTATTTTTCTCTCACTCATTATTAATTCAGGCTTACTGTCCAAAAATACTAATCTAAAATCTCAATGCATTTAAAAAACTATTTTCGAATAGTATTTTTAATTTTGTGGAACTAAGTACTAGTCTTAAGGTAAATAAGGTTGAAATTCGAAATTTGGAGGCAAATTTTACCCTTTTCCTTATACTCAAAATATTAAATTTATTAGGCTATAAGCAAAATCTTTTCTAGAAAAAACAATAAAACAAAAGTAAACTTTGAGGTATTTAGAATTAAAATAAAATTTTAATGTTTTTTCTGTATTGTTGAAGACAAATCAATTGATACAGCTTTGAATTTGTTTTTATACTAATCTAAAAAGAAAAATAAATTTCCGAAAGCATTTTTCTCTTCTTACATCTACATAAATATTTTAATGAAAATTTGAATTAAACAATCACATTTTTATAGAAAAGTTAAATGCAGTTATTTAAATTTTTTAAATGTAAGCAACAAAATATTAAGATCATTTTATCTAAAATGTATTGGATTCTTTAGTAAAAAAAGTCTTACTTTTAGTAAACATTTCAATATTTTTAAATATATAAATTTTTTCTAGGTATTCAATACTTTTTATGTATTGATTTATTAGATATGAAAAATGAAGCTTCTAAATAAAATATTATATTCAAAATTTTGAAGAAAATTCAAAAGTTTAAATACAATATCTTATTTTAAATCTTCTTATTTTTTAAATTTTAATTATATTCTTGGAAATAAAATGTGCCTTATAATACAAAATATTTTCAAAAATAATGTATAATAGAATACGACAATTTTAAGCATCATTTATTTTCTTCATATTGAAATTTTCTTTAAAAGGTAATTCATTAACTTTAAAATATATATAGCTTAGATTGATTGCAATGTTAAAACGTGACAATATTTTCCTCGTTTGTTTTTGACTTTTCATAAACTTACCGGTGACAGACAGATTTAAAATATAAACATTTTTATGCCAATTAAATAAATTGGAAATATATTTTAAAAATTTTATTTCACTTAGTTGGCTTTATTTATGTCTAAAATTTCTTATTTTAGTAAGAAATTATATTTATATACACAAATTATTGAAAACCCAAATAGAGAAAATATTTTACCCTCAATGAGGTTCTGGTAAGCAGTGTATAAAATCCATATAAATATTATTTAAATGGTACCCAGACAGTTGTGTTTTAAATTTATTTTTTTATTTTTAAATACTCAAAGAAATTTGATGATAAACGTTTTTTTAGATTAGAATCATGTTATGATATGTAATTCAAAATATATTTCAATGATTTCCTGTTATATTTATTATTTTTTCAAGCAGTTACTAAAGAAATGCATAATATATAATATGATAATTAACACATATAGAAAAGACATCTAACAAGATAAATATGTTCTGGTGAAAAATTCAGATTACTTATTACCCAATGCATAAAATTATAACCTAATTAAGATATTACAAATTCATATTTTTATACATAATATAATTTAGATAATAAATAAAACAATTTTTAATGCATTATAATAGGAAATCATACATTATCATAAATGATAGTAATAATTATTTGTAATAGTTTCCAACATCATACAAGCTTTATACCTTCCTTTATATCTTTTGAAAGATGTCATGTTGCTGAAAGATAATTTTACAAGTTTTTAAAAATTACATATATTTCCCTCCGTATTTTTAAAGTAAATAGTATATATACATAAATACATACATACATATATATATATATATATATATATATATATATATATATATATATATATATATATATATATATATATATATATATATATATATATATATATATATATATATATATATATATATATATATATATATATATATATATATATATATATATATATATATATATATATGTATGTAATTGATAACAATTTTAAAATCACAGGTTAATTTAAGTCTGAGAAGATCCATTACATAAGTGAAATACAGGTACATACAGGTACATTAATAACCGGTGTAACCGCAAGAATTTTGAATGCAAGCATACAAACGTGCATGCATTGAATCATACAAGTGCGGGATATCCGTTTGTGGGATGGACTTCCATGCCTGTCGCACCTGGATGATCAATACAGGGACGATTAATGCTGATTGTGGATGACGCTGGAGTTGTCGACCAATGATGTCCCAAAAGTGCTCAATTGGAGACAAAGCTGGTGGTCTGGCAGGCCAAGGCAACATGTCGACACCTTATAGAGCACGTTGGGTTACAACAGCAGTATGAGGTTGAACGTTATCCTGTTAGAAAAAACCTCCTGGAATGCTACGCATAAAAGGCAGAACAATAGATTGAATCACCAGACTGACGTATAATTTGTTGTCAGGGTGAGTGGGATAACTACGAGAGTGCTTCTGCTGCCATAAGAAATTGCTCTCCATACTCCAGGTGTAGGTCCAGTAAGTCTAGGCCGCTACAGGTTGGCTGCAGCCGCTCACCTGGTCTCCCCCTAACCAACACACGGCCATCACTGGCACCAAATCAGTACCGACTTTCAACAGAAAACACAACAGATCTCTACTCCGTCCTCCAATAAGCTCTAGCCTGACACCAATGACGTCGCAAACAACAGTGGTTTGGCGTTAATGGAACAGGACGTTAGGCTCGGAGTTATCCTTGAAGTAACCGATTGGTAACAGTTCGTTGTGTTAATGTGGTGCCAACTGCTGCTCGAATTTCTGCTGCAGTCGCAATATGACTCGCTACAGTCATACGCCGAACCCGGCGGTCTTCCCTCTCAGTAGTTCCACGTGGCAGCCCGGAATCCTGTCTTCTTGAGGCAGTGCCTTCCCTTGACCACTGCTCAAAACATTCATGCACATTCATGCGCAGGCTTGGCAGGAATGCATCCACGGAAAGAAAATCCACCTTCTCGTAGGCCTATTATACAACCTCCTTCTAACTCAATGAGTTGTTGATCAAATCTCGACGCTAAACAACTCTCAGAAAAGTTACAGCTCGAATTTAAAGCAAACCTGATTTGCATCTTCCGTGTGTCACTACTAGGGTCAGACTGATGCGCCAAGCACAAAGTTTGAATCAATGTCGCCTTTCAGATGCATGAACACACCTGCCAAATTTCTCGTTTCGCTAGCATAACTCCTTCTTGGAGTTGGGATTTTTTCTATCAGTATATATATTTCTATCAGTATATATATATATCAGTATACACTTTTTTCAATATAACAGTACTCAAACGAAAAAGATAGAATTATATTTTGATGATATTATATCCACAAACCATCATATTATATAACAATCTCTAAATACTAAGAGTATAATATTATATAGAGTATATTATATAGAGTATATTTGAATAAAATCAAGAATAATATAGGTTTTAATTTATAAGTTTTATTCACTTTAGTATTGTTATGTATTTGAACATTATTTTATTTATTTAAGCAACTTTACATCACATTATTTGAACGTTTAATTTTTCCGTAAATTTGATAATGATTTTAAACTTTAAAACTAAACTTTCTTAGCAATCAAATTAAAAATCTCAATACCTTTGTCAGCATAACATAATAAAACCAAAGTTTTAATTCTTATCAACTTTGAAATATTTATTAACAAAAACTGTTTTAATAAGATTAAAGTCTTATCATATAAAATTAAAAATTTTCATTCAAAAAAATTTTCCTAGCATATTTTATGCACTTTAAGTAAATATTTATATTTTTATATAGAGTAAATAAGGAAAAAAAAGTATTCTGCAAAAATAATGTGCTAACACTGAATTGTCAGTTCCGTTGGGGTAAAAAATCAGATGAATGCTCTAATTCTTTTGGCAGTTGTTGCCATTATTACTTTTATAATGACTGCAAGAAAAATAAATGGATAAGGCGCTGTTTCTATGAAAAATGAAATATCAAAGAACATTAAAAATACTTTGAACCATTAAAAATTTTAGTAGCATTCCTTATAACTTAACTTGAAAAGACATTAAGAATTTAATCAACAGATTGTTTTCAAGTGTTGTAAACTAAATAAAAAAAAATAGTCTACTTAAATAAAGGAGAGTTTTTGAAAAATAGATTATTAATATTTATTATCAAACAGAATTTTCAAGGAATCAAATTAAGAGCAAATTAGGAAAATGATGAAAGATTTTCACAGAAAAACATTTTAAAAAGTACCCAATATCATATCAAAAATTGATCTTATTTTAAATGTAAAAGTCATACAAACATTGATGAATCAAAAATTTATTTTATTTGATGCTAATTTATAACTTAGAATTTAGCTTACAGAAAAGAATGAATTATATTCAATCAACCACACACAATTACTTTAAAAATTGTACCAAATATTCATTATTAAACTGCATAGCTTCTTTTATATAAAGACGTAATACTTTTATCACATTTTTATTTAAAAAATGAAATATATAAAAGCATTATATAAAAAAAACAAATTTGATGCGCAATTTATAAAATGAACATAAATATTATAGTTTACCCTTCAATAAAAATTAAATTTGGAATCATAAAATATCACCATGGGAAAAATATTAAAAGAATCACTTTCCAAGAGTCAAATTAATTATTCATAGTGTACTTGAAGTAAAATCGTTCATATTTAATTTAGTTTAATGTATTTTTAGATTTTGGTTTTAAAATTACATTCAACGCCGTAATGAATTTCATAATCACATTTAATTAAAGTGATTGTTACAAAATTTGTTTCTGAATATAGCTATAAATTTACACGAATTGTGGAGAAAAATGCTATTATAATCCTTTTTTGGATAAAATACTTGTATTATGATGTTGTTTAAATTTGATAAATATATAACCTGGACAAAACTAAATTAATAAATTATTTGAACTAAGTTGATGAGAGCACCTGGTTTATAAGTATATCAGTTTTAGGTTTACTATAATATTATTTACAATATAAAAGGTAAGTAAAATATACAATGTTTTAGTACTGTATGTTATTTATCGATAAAAAGTTCTGAACGAAAATTTAGTACAGATAGCCTTATACTCTTGGACATACTCTCAAGCAAACTTCATTATCCCTTTTTTTATAAGTGTATATTAAACTAAAAGCAATTTTTTCATTTAAACTTACAAATAGTTAATGATAATTTCTTTTAAAACTATTCTTGACTTAATAGAGGATCACGCTTGATAGAATAACAAAAGTTTATTTTTGCAATTATGGAACAGTGGGAGTTTGATATTACATCATCAATGAAATATGAAACTTTTTCCTTCATATAAAATTATTTCATAAGCAAATAATTAAAAATTAACATTAAATCTTTAAAAAATGGCTATTTCAAAGAATGATGTATAGGAAAACATTTCTAACAAAGCGTTATTTGTTTTTATCAAGCTCATCTCTTTGAGTTATTTCCTTTTAATGATTCTTAATTAACCACAGATAATTAAACAAAAAAAATATTTATAACTTTATTGAAAGCTTTGTAAAAAAAAATTTATATTTTTAATTAGTGAAAAATAAGATTTCACAAATATTATGTAGAGTAAATAATTTATTTTAAAAGTACCTTAGCCCTACTATTATTCTTTTGATTCGACTCTAAAAAGTACTTAACCTATGAGTTAGTTAATTTAATTTATCATTTCTTTTTTATAATATCTTCACTAACTGAGAAATAAATTTTTTTATCGTATGAAAACGATAACTACTGTGTAATTCATAAAATACTATAAACTTAAAGATCTAACAGAAAATCTCACTGCTAATTTTCAAATAATGAAAATATTTGCATACACTTTAAGCATATATTGGCATACATAATCGTAGAAAAATATTTAACCAAATGCAAAAGGAGTCTTGAGAATAGAAAATAGTTTTTAGAAAAATATTCTAAAAATTTTAAACCTTTAATGAATGTAAATTAATTAAAAATTTAGGGGTAAAATTTTCTATGATTTTTCCTAAAATAGGAATAATTTTCTATGCGAACTCATAGTCAATTAAAATTGGTTTGACTAATAGCTCTTAACATAGAGGCCGAAGAAAAATTATTCACTACGTGACAGAAAAAATATATAATACCTAAAATTCTTGCGCACAAATTTATAATAATCTATTAAAAGAGAGAAACTTAAATAAACAATAAGTGACATTTATTGCGACACTATAACTTATAAATAGATTGATTAATACTATAAGGCAATATGTTGGGTCAATCTGATGACTTTACATCCAATAATAGCTCTAGCTCTCAAAACTCTCAAAGGACATGCGATTTGTCTTTACGTCCATTTCAGTTTGTTTAAAATCATTAATTTTTTAAGATTTAACCTCACACGTAATTACTGTCAAATTCTTACATGATAACTGTTAAGAATCCTGATCGTTCTTTATACATTACTATTTTATTCTTGACCAATTATTCATTAGCTACATATAATTAATAATTTATTATTATTAAATAACTTAATATTCTTTGTGAAGATATATTATTAATTATTTATTAGAATACACACATTTATTGATTAGAACACACTTTTAAATTATTTCTTCGAGAATATTAAGCAGTAATAAAACAGAAAATAATTCTTATTGTTTTAAAAATTGAATTTAAGAGAAAATAACAATGTTGATGCAACAAAATTAAACAACATTTTTTATTGCTGTCATATATTTGCCTATTAAAAAGTAATCAGGAATTCAGAAATTAAATATTTGAATGACTAAGCTAAAACAAAGGACACTAAAAAGGAATTTTATAGCTTAAATATTACAAATGTATGATTAAATGTTGAGTCAAAAATTTGCATTATGAAGTAACATATTATATTTTTCGTTAGATGTGCTAAAAATACTTCAAATACGTTGTTCACTATTATGGCACACACACACATTATATTTATTACTTTATTCAATAAATAACTTCTGAACAACGCTTTCAGAAAGTATATACTAATCCATTAGATATCAATGAATATATTTATCATTTTCCTTAAATCTAATTTATAAATGATGACATTAATACATTATACACATAGGAAAATATAAAATTAAATTACTAATATTAATACACTTTTAATTACTACCGTTTGAAATAAATAATAGAAAACATATATTTTGAGTTGGAAATAGGTTTCTATATTAAATTTTAAGAAAATGGCATGTAATTCAAAAGGGAATGATGAAAAAGGCACTATTTTTAGAAAATATAATTGTGAAACTTCTAAGATCTCGTGAATCACGCATAAGAGAAGATAGTTAAAAAATAATATAAAGTTTCAAGTTTCAAATTCAACCTCAAGGAAAACGGATATAACATTGTAGAAAGAAACAGAATTGTCAAAAATCACGCAAGAAATCCATAAAAGGGTTCTCTTTTTGAACATTACGAGAAAATCTTACAATCTGAAATGGAAAAAATTTATATCTCATGAAGATACCTTTTAAAGATATAAAAAACTTTAAATAAAAAGTATTTTCTTGAAACATTTTTAAAATGTAAGAATTAAGAACACAAAATCTAAACATAGACTTTATTAAAATTATATTTACAAAAAATGTAAAAGATTTAAAATAATTTTTTATTCATTAAATTTTATTCTTTTAAATATTTATTCCTAATGTTTTATAAATTATTCCTTGTAAAAAATTCTTTCATATCTTTTCCAAAAAAAAAAAAAAATTTATTAAAATTACGATGAAATTAGAACTTATTTTCAAAAATACGAAACATGCATCGTTTTTAGAAGCATATAATTTTTTATTTATAAATTTAAAATCCAAAATATGTAACAAAACGTAAAACATTTGATTTACATTATTTACATTTAACACAATATTTCGTTTTTGCAAACTTTTGAACAAAAAGAAGTAAAATTGTAAACATTTAATCAAAATAATGGCTTTTTAAATAGTTTCTTTTATATTTTACAAATTTACTAAAGTTAATTTAAAATGCATTATTTGAAAGTAAAATGTCTATGTTTACGTGACATGATTTAGATTTATAATTTTACATTTAATTTTTATATTACTGTAAAATTTATTTGACTTCATTATTCAGAATCTTTTAATCATTTCTAAATAAATAGCAAGATATTTTTGCAAATAGCAAGATAATAAATAGCAAGATTTTAATCATTTCTAAATAAATAGCAAACATTAGTTTTAGACTTTGTACTTTTTTTTTATTAAATGTTATTCAAAAATTAATTTTAATGTATTTAGAAATGATTTAAACAAACATTTTAAACAGAAACGAATATTCTTAAAAGATATTTCAGAAGTAAGCTTACACCTGTAAATATTCCTTGATTAAATACATTAAAACAATCCATTCAGTAATATGATCATCTTTCATCAAAATTTTCTATTACTTTTTTCCTAAATACCATAGATATCTATCTAAAAATTTGTGTCTTTCTAAAATAGCTATTGCTACTGAAATGTTGAGTTTAGAAAGCGTTACATAAGCAGAACAATATTAAGTGGTGCTGCCTCTTGCATAAAGGTGACTGTTTAAAGTGCCTGTCACGCTTGCAGTTCAGGAATAATGTTGTTCTGTAACTGTGTTACATATCACTAACCAGTGGCAGTAAGTGATTTGAAGCCCATATATATGACCTCCTCAAAAAATAATGGATCGATACTGAAACCAGTAGTGAAGACTATACCAGACTATCCCTTTAGGCTGTTTCAAGAGTACCTCAACAAATGCGTGAGTATTTTATGTGGTCCACACTGGACAATAGTGGGTGTTAATAGCGCCAGAAAGTGTGAAATTCACTTAATCGGACCAAAATGTAGTTTGAAGCCAGTCGTGGTGTTTGTCCATCTTAGTGAATACTAAATTCGCAAAATCTCGTTGAGATTCGAGGTCAGAAGACTTCCGTTCTTGGTTATGTTGCAAATTGAATAGATACTATTTCAAAGTTATTGACAACATTCTCCAGACACTTTTGTATGACACACCTGTCTGCATTGAAATATTTCGAGAGCTGCTCCCACCATGTTCAGAATCCGTTGACTTGGATCGCACTCACTTCTTCACTGTCTTTGCAACAGCTGCTGTAGTTGAAGGACAGCCATTTCTTGGACGTAACTCCAAAGAACCGATAGCTTCAAATTGTCTCATCATTTTGTTCAATGCAGAAGTTGTTATTGATCCCATGCTATCTGGCATACCTTTCATGTAGCAATATGCTCTCAATGCCAAAATGATATTTGAGAGCATTTCGATTTCTTATAATACAGTTTTACTAAGAAACTTTTCTCAACTGTAGACAGAATTCCGATGCTTTTAAGACTAAACTACCATCATCTTTTGTAAGAGCTCTTTTATTATACCGTTTGTCGATTTGTATAATCCTACATTACAACTCCGACAGTGCCATCTGTTGGCCGCCAAGAAAACAATTTTTTATTCGTTGCCACATAAATGCCGGCTTTTTCTCATCTGTTTGATGCAAACTGTATCTTTTATAACTCGATTCATTTTCAATTTATTCACTTTTAAAGTTCATCCTGACTATTGGATCCCCCGGTATTCTCAATAAAGTGATAAAAGAATTGTGTACGTAATCGACAAGATTAGAAATGGTTTGGTTTGTCTGTCGCTCTACTGTCAGTTTTTGTACAAGAGGGCTAATTAGACCGGACAAGATTAGAAAAGCAATCACTACTGTGTTTGTAAGCAGTTATCACAATTGTAATTCCTTATCATGGAGATAGTTAAATGAGGTAACCTATATATAATTATAAAAAATATTTTCTCTACAAAAAGTTTTGTAATCTATAATAAAAATGATTGCACATGAATATTAAGTTAAAAATTGGTACCATTATTTCACGCACAATTAATTTAATGTAATCAATAGTAAATAATTCAAATGAATTTAAACATACGTTTAAATATTTTTGAGAAAAAGGTTTCCACAACTAATTACAAAGAGAAAAACAATGGTTAATTAGAGATTATTAAGCATGCAAGTTTTTCCAAAACAAACATAGTCTAATCCGAAGACATAAATAATACGGTTGAAATCTTTTCTGAAAAATCAAAGTATTACTTTAAAACAACCTTTTTCCAAGAATTATGCACAATTACATAAAATTATAATTAACTGGAAAGTTAATCCATGAAACAAGTGACTATAAATATGATGAAAAATTTTCTGAATAATTCGATGTGTGTGCTTTTCGGGAATGTAAAAGATCGTAAAAAATAGACACTTTATATGTATTAGAGGATTTCTACTGAAAGAGCTTAAAATACACGTGGCTGTTCTTTACATAAATAAAATTACAATTAAAAGTTTGAAAAGATCAAATACAATCATAAAAAAATTATTAACTGACTGAAGTGCAACGTTATGCTATTGCATAATTTTATGGTATGAAATGTAATCACTGAATTTAACAGAATTCAAATCAAATAAATATTTTAACATTGTTTTTTCATTAACCTGGAATACAATATGCACAAAATTAAGAGAAAATCCTACAGAGAGGGACAAATCCCTGTAATAAGAGCAAATTTAACAAAAATATTCGTATCATCCTGTTTTTAAGGATCTCTGAATAAGCAAATCCAGTATAATGGTAATATTTAATTGTTTTTCAATATTACTGATTTTAAATTCTATCTTACAAAATACAATCATATCTCTGATTACGTTTTATTCTATGATGGTGGTAGATTTACTTGAATTTGATATCAATATCATCGTGAACAAAGAGAAGCTAAAATAGTGTGAGATTGAGAGATTCTGGGATAATGAAATCAGAAATGTTAATTTATTATTCCTGTAGATTACTATTCGTTTGAACAGAAGTTACCCTACTATTCTGTGTTACCTGTTTTGAAGGTTTCATAAGGACAAAAAATATTATCATGATTTTCAGGGATGAAATGAGAGACAGTAAAGTGATGTTTAATGGGCTTTACAGATGAAAAACTCAATATTATTCAGTATTGTTATATTGTGTAAGAATCTAGTAGCTATATGCATATTAACAGCAGCAACTAAAACAAATCGGACTGCTGTTCTCATAACTAATGAAAAATAATAAATTTCGAAAAAAATATTCAGTAGAAAAGTAACTGGTAGCCGTCAGAAATTTGTGAAAAATAGTTTCTTTAGACTGACTCTGGCTTAATGGTAAAACAGGGCTCTTCGAAGCATAAAGTATCAGTTCAATCCAAGATACTGTAGTATTACGAGAAGTGTGTGGCACTTTTGCCTTCTGCTTACAAATGCAAGATACTGCAGTAAATGGGAAATGGGTGACACTTTTGAATTCTGCTTACAAGTGCAAGATACTGCAGTATTACGGGAAATGGGTGGCACTTTTGCTTTCTGCTTACACGTCTCAGATGCTGTAGTATCACTGGAAATGAGTGACACTTTTGCCTTCTGCTTACAAGTGCCAGATACTGCAGTATTACGGGAAATGGGTGGCACTTTTGCCTTCTGCTTACAAATGCAAGATACTGCAGTATATGAGAAATGGGTGACACTTTTGAATTCTGCTTACAAGTGCAAGATACTGCAGTATTACGGGAAATGGGTGGCACTTTTGCTTTCTGCTTACACGTCTCAGATGCTGTAGTATTAGTGGAAATGAGTGACACTTTTGCCTTCTGCTTACAAGTGCAAGATACTGCAGTATTACGGGAAATGGGTGGCACTTTTGCCTTCTGCTTATATGTCCAAGATACTAAAGTATTACGGGAAATGTGTGGCACTTTTGCCTTCTGCTTACACGTCCAAGATACTGCAGTATTATGTGAAGTGTGCGGCACTTCTGCCTTCTGCTTACATGTCACAGATACTAAAGTATTACGGGAAACAGGTGACATATTTGCCTTCTGTTTATACGTCCCAGATGCTGTAGTATTACTGTAAATGAGTGACACTTTTGCCTTCTGCTTACACGTCCAAGATACTGCAGTATTATGTGAAGTGTGTGGCACTTCTGCCTTCTGCTTACATGTCCCAGATACTAAAGTATTACGGGAAACAGGTGACATATTTGCCTTCTGTTTATACGTCCCAGATGCTGTAGTATTACGGGAAATGAGTGGCAGTTTTTCCTTCTGCTTACACGTCTGTGAAGATGAAATCATGTGGGTATTCCAGGATACGTCATAACGACGACAATATATAAAATGTCTTCCAGGAAAAAATATATGAAAGGGGTGCTAAATTGCTTACAACAACCTTTGATAGTTTTCCTTTACATTATGCGCTTTTATAATAAAGGAGTCAATTAAGAGCTAACCTTTTCAAGATATAACACTTGTTTCTGTCTGAGTTTCTTTAATAATCCAGAGATATTTGGAGATATAATGATTAATACTATTAACAAGTTACATTGCCTTTTAAATCATGAGTATTTGAATGGA
>CM057818.1:47131827-47164327 GCA_030067965.1 Latrodectus elegans | reverse complement strand
TCACCGGCACATATTCTTGAGTGCCTGCGGATGGCTTTTAAGGAGTTAAACAATACACCTACACTCGGATATGTAATATGGTGAACTGAGAATCATTTAGAAAGAATATCCCTATGTCTTGTATCTTGGTACACAAGAGTCACTGTCTATCTCTAGGTTATATATTCAAAAAAAGCTGGAGTAGCCGTTAACATGATGTCAATCTGTGCTACTTTAAACGTAGTCTAACTATAGGAATATGTATTAGATATGTGGCAAAAAAGTCCAATTTTCTAATTAACCGTCCATGGTTTGACTTCACAGGTTTTGCAACGTTAATTTCACAAATTTCTATCCTCTTTGATATTTAACATGAGAGGACATTGAGATCTTAAAGGACAATCAAGATGTCCCACAGTAATCCATAAATTGCAACTATAAAACATTGTTTGGATTTCAAACATTTCTAAAAGCCAATGTCTTGGAATCATATTGTCGTTCGCAATCTTACGTTAGGCAACGATTGATTCTCTATCGATTTCAGACTCTTGCTGTTAATAATTTCTTCTTACTCAAGTTAGAACAGGATATTGTCGCCAAATAGACATCCCAATCTACATTCTGAATGAAGAATTCAGTGCAAAAATTTCTCTTTTTACAATGCTTCAGTTATATTTTGTTTTCTTTTTGCTTTATACAAATATGCTAAAATGCAAATTATTTGCAGCCTTCTTACTTTCGTGTGATTTAAATTTTAGAAAAATCATTCTTTCCCGTTGTTGCAATTTTAATGAACAACAGTATAGCTTAATTTTTTATTAAAATTTTATCGTTTTATTAAGTGGTTAGAAAAATTAATATTATAAAATTTGTAACTCATGATAAGTTGTCTGAATTTAATTGGATGAATATATGAAGAAATAATTTATATTACGCATTTTAAAAGGAACAAATTAAATAACTAACTATGAAAAACAATCAATTCAACAATCAACAATTTTATGGAATATATGATAGTACGTTTAATGGTTATTATTTCATATATGAAAAACCATACTTATAGTATACAGCTGATTGATGATTTATGATAAATTTATTTTTATATATCTTCACTAATATTTTAGATTATTATCATAATCATTGAATATATAAAATAAGTTTTTCAGTAAGTCATTTCTAAGCTTTCCAATAAATCAATTGAATTTCAAATATTTGATTTCAACTATTTACTTAACAAACTGCCCTGATTTAAAATAATTAAAGCATGATGCTTCTGTAAGTCTTCTCAAACATCCCTCGTCTTTATTTCTTCACGTTTGTAAAATTTTTCTTTAAGTAGATTTTTAATTTAATTTGTATTATTTAGACTAGGTAATTATAACTAATGCATTTTGACACAAAATATTTTTCTTATAAAAACATAATTTCATGTAATGATGAGAAATAATAACTAAAAAAGTATGCCTTATTTTAATTCAACACATTTACTTTATATTCATATTTTTTCTCAATTAAGTAATTATATATATATATATATTATATATATATATCGAAATTTATAAAAATTTTGGAATGCACATTAAAAATCTTTTTAAACTTTCAATGTACTCTCAAACATCTATAAAAGGTGTTATTAGAGTATGTATGTATGTATGAAAAATTTTATTACTATTCATTAGTTTTTTAATACGTTTATGTTTTTAATTATATTCAATAATTTATATTTTTGAAATAGATTTGTAAAAAAATAATCCTTAAAATCATTTTCATAAGAACTGTTTTTATATTTTTTGTCTCGAGTAGATAAAATGATTTAAATTTAAAATCACGATTCAAATTTTAAAGATTAGGAGTAATATTTAAATTTGAAATATGTCAAAACTACTAATTTATGAAATTTAAGTAATTATCAAATTAAATGCTTCATACCACTTACAAATAAAATATATGTATTATACTAAAGAATATAAATTTATTGCTGTGAAAACCTTCCACGCAATCTAAATTAAAGACAAATTTCTGTATCGTTTTTTATCTCTTGGAAGTATAAAACAGCTAAACCTTTGAAAAACTTTAACTACAAATAACACGTGATTACGAATAAAATTTCGATAGAAATTTCGCTTCCAAAACTACATTCGAATAATTTGTCATACTTCAAGAAAAGCAATATCTCAGAAATATTTTTTTTGTAAAATATTAACAAGATTCACTTAACAATAAATCAAAAACCCATTTACACTCTATTTTGAAAATAAAAATTTAACATTATTTTTAAAACAAGATTTTCTTAAATTTACTTAGATGCGTTTATAAGAATGAATATATTTTCGCATGTCAAGAATATAAACTAGATTTTTTGTTGGTTGATAATTTAAGACTAGCGAAAAAGGTCTGAATGTAAAATTTTCTTTCT
Source organism: Latrodectus elegans (assembly GCA_030067965.1). Classification (NCBI taxonomy): domain Eukaryota; kingdom Metazoa; phylum Arthropoda; class Arachnida; order Araneae; family Theridiidae; genus Latrodectus; species Latrodectus elegans. Next base: position 47,161,932 of record CM057818.1, on the reverse strand, counting down.
ATGCTAAATAATTTTATTAACTAATTGCTGTGATCAGAATAAAGTAAAATTGATTTATGTTATGCTGTCATTACCTCAAGTTTAAACTGGAATTTGTTATCAAGAGAAGTAACTTAAAGATTAAAATTAACTCTGCACAATGAATCGATTATCTCATTGAAGTTTATTAGTAATATGAAAGAAATACTTTTATACAATGTATTTTAAAATATGCAAACTAAAATTTTTCATGTTTTATTTCATTTTCATTATCACCTATTTTCATTTATCAACCTATATATAAAAATAATATTCCTGTTCCAATATTTAGAAATGTCTTAACATGAGAGAATTTACCTGAATTAATATTATTGTTGAAGAAATATTTTGCAAAGTATCAGGAAAATAAATTTAATATAAAATATAATGCAAAGTTTTCTTTCAAACGTTTTTAACAAAATTTTTGTGACTAACGAATTATTTAAGAAATAGCATATAAGCAGTTTAAAACAGAAAAAAAGTAATTAATATTTTGAAATAAAAAATACATTTAACTAAATACAATAAAATTTACTTATAAATTTTATTTCCTATATGAAATAACTTAATATGACTGCATTCGAAAGCTTCTGTCCAGTATTGTAATAATATATAGTCCATTATATTTTTTTCTACATTCATTGTATAGTTTTCTCATAAATTTAGTAAATATAATGTAATTATTTGCCCAAAAATATATAGTTTAAAAAATTAACTAAAACATTATGGCTAAACAAATATTTTATCTGAAGGTAAATATTTAAGTATATTGTACCGAGCTTCGGGGTTTGTGTTGATAGAGAGTCGATGAAATAAACTCTGAACAATCACAGGAATTTTATTTGTTGAAATTTTTACAAAATGCCGGAAAAATCCAGCCGTTACGAATCACAATTATACAGTAACAATTCGACGGTAAAATCTCCCAAATAGAGGTCTACAAATACCTCAGACAGAAAGCTCTTATTCACTAGCTTATCACTGCCATTGGAAACTCAGAAACTGGCTGACTCGGTTCATGCAACGGTTGTATTATAGCTTACTTGGCGTGAAAACCTATGTCTTTCTCTTAGGTTCTCTTTAAGCTTCCAGACCATCAAACTCAACAAAGTGCTTATAGCTAAGGTGGTAGAAGTTTCCCGAGCTTCTATTTCTCGCCAAATATCGGCAATAATGCATCCAAGTAATTACCAAGTCACCAAGTAATTGCCAAGAATCTCGCTAAGTGGTTGCCAAGCCGCCAAATCACTGGATAAGTCATTCTTAACACAAGCCTATATCTCTCGATTTTTGTCACAGGATTTGAGCTCGTATCATTCTGAGTTATCTCAAAAAGAATACTAAAAAAGGTTAATATGTGGTTTGGGTACCCCTTTCTCGCCAAATGGGTGATAGACACGCAAAGTGTGATAACCCTGACTATTTCATCCTAAATGCACTCTTTGTGGCAATACTGTCTTTTTTGTTACATTTTGTTATACAATTATATGTGTATTTTTTGTTATGCAATTCGTAAAAAAAACATTGTCTTTGTTTTTGTTACCATACCAACGGCGAAATTCGTTAAAAATACGGGTTTCGGTTTCGTCTCCATAGGAGCGCCGTTTTTGCGTAGTGTCTCTTGAAGCATTTAACTCCACGAAACAGCATGTACAAACGCACCAGTTGGCAACTTTTTGAAAATGTGCCAAGCAGGTGACTCAAAGCAAATTTTCACCCAAAAAATTATCTGCAAACTTTGTAACAATACTAAAAAATCAATTCCAAATTTTCAAAATTGCTTTCATAATAAAATACATACAAGTATATTAGTTTTCGACGTAAATAAAAAATTTAATTTTATGAAACAACTTCTATTTTATCAAGATGCATATGCCATGACGTTTATTTGGCCCGTAAGTGACTTGGTTAATTAAAATAACGTACTTGTTTTCAAAACGAAATGAGTTTGAATTCCAATTAAAAATCCATTGGGTTCACTTATGACAGCTGTAGCGCTTTAAAGGTTATTGATCATAATGTCCTTCAAGAGAAATCTTACCTCTATGAATGGCAGTTCAAGCATTGGAAGGTCTTATGTTAAGTTTATGCTTCTAAGTTATGAAGAATCTACTTTCGGGCTTCTGATGGCATGTTCATTTAATACTCTACTATACAAAGTTTCAATCAAAAGTTTGTTTTCTAATATTTATTTATATAAGAAAATTAAAGAAAACAAGAATTATACTGGGGATTTGCATTAAAACAAACTTTGTAAGCATTTGTATTAACCGCTTTTTCCACTGTAAGTTATTTTTGTGCTTCATTTACGCATGGTAACACCATAAAAATTTGCAATTCTATCATAATTCCAACTTTTGTGAGCGAATCATGTGAAATTATAAAAAGAAAATATATTTATTTCCTTAAATTTTTTTACAATGGCAGATTCTAGACAGTTATAACTGCAACAGAGTCTATTAATCTATTGTTCTCTGATACCCAAGGAACCGGCCAGAAACAGCAACCTCTTTGCCGCCGAGGCGTTGTCCCAGGTGCACCACAAGGGGTAGGCCACCATCGCACTTTCACCCTTGCCATAGGAACCCATTTATAGGGTAGGCATCATTCATACTGCATTCACACACACAAGGAAAGGACAAAGACAGGATAGAGAGAGAGAGAAAGTGCATCCATGCCTGAATCGGGATTTGAACCCAGGACCGACCTATCCATAGTCATGCACGCTGACCACTAGACAAGTTATTTTCTTAAAATATTTTATATAAATATTAATCTTAAATAAATTGCGAGACTTTCACATTACTAACTGGAAAACATGAAGTTTAACGAAGGAACATGAAACATCAAATGAACAATATACACAGAGACAATAATTGATCAGATATAAATGCGTGATATGTTTAATTTGATAAATAATATTGCTGCTATACTTTAATGTTGTGCAAACTACTAGTGACCAAATTATTAGAGACAAATTATTATTTGTTTTGCTTCATTAAATGTTACGGACCATTTTACTCTAATTTTTGCAAAATTTTCTGAATTTTTGCACTATGTTTAAAAATATAATTCAAATATTCAAGAAAACTTTAAAATATGGTGTTCCTTATAAGTGAATGACTTGCTTAATAAATTGATGCATCTACACTATCTAACTAAATTTTTTGTAAAAAAGTTATTTTAGTATGCGTGCTTTGTTTTAATTAATTATTTATGTGGAGAAAGGGTTTTCCTATTACATTATTATGATGTGAAGAAATATATGCATTTAATTTTCATTAAGTGCACATAAATTTGAAATTGTAGGAACGCAACAAAAAATTTCATTAAATATTTATTATATCTGCATTGAGAATTTTCGGATATCAAACTCGCCAAAGGTAACATTTACTTAATGATATAGAACGTTTTACGATCAATAATTTGGGTCATTTAATTTACTTAATAGCAAATTTTATTACATTTTTATTCGCTTTTATAACTGAAAGAAATTCATAATTCTCATTTTATTTTTATTTATACTCGATTTTTGCAAATATTTAACATTTACTCAATTTATTAAATAATATAAAATATAATATTCATTCCTTTGTTTTCCTATATATGGACAAATAATATGATAAATACAATTTGGTAAAACATAACTGTGAAATTGTTATTATTCTGGTTTGTATTTGTACATATTCATTGTGTTTTGGTTACAAAATTGGCTGACAATGATTATTAAGATCGATTAAAGAACAGTTTTAAATAAACTAATTTAATCTCAATCAATTATTGACGTTGACGTTTTTTACTTTAATAGCGCCTATTATGATTGAAAATGCACTGTTGGCTTCAGACATGTATGAGAACACCTTAAGAGACCTTTTTTTATCAAATATGTTAGCAAAAAACTTTTGGAAATTGCTCTAATCGTCCCAGCCATTAAAGAAGTCGATTTTTCGGCCTTTTTGATCATATTTTAGAAAAATGATGAATGTTATGACTCTAACCAAGGGATCTCAAATAATAATATACCAAAATGTTTGTAAGACTCTTCTCCAGAAGATTTCGTTTGTTTCCGGACATTTTTAGCCCTTTAAAATATCATTCGGTACACATTTGTGTAGTCAAAAAATTCCTTAGTGTCAAAAAACGCTATGGTAAAGTTGTCTAAGTTTTTTTCACTGTAATTGCGCCTATTATTATAGGAGATGCACTGTTGACTTCGGACATGTTTGAATTAGTAATTCTTTTTTTTTTTTCCTAAACTATTTATAAATAGTGTTGAAAACACAAAGTAGCTTACCAGTAGTTACTGTGCTAGTGAGATAAGTTATAATGCAATAGAGTTATCATTGATATGATACGTCACTGGTTATTATAGTGAAATGCTTCCTTTCACAAGTGACTCTCGTTTTGATTTACATTATATAAGTAAGTTTTTCATGATATTTTATAGCTAAACTAAGCATTTTTTCTTTTTATTCCTTAAGCAAAATTAATAAGAATAATGAGATACATTATACACTGCTGGCCACCCAAATTGCAACACCAAAAAAGACAGATATCACAATAAAATTTATTTTGTAGATAACATGTTGACCAAGTATCAAATGATTAAATTTACAGACTTCTATGAAGTATGGTTCTTGTCAAAATCAGTAACCTGATTAGCAATCAGTTGCCATCTTGGGGATCATTACTGCCACCCACCTCGGTATTGATTCATAAAGACCTTTGGATGTGTTCTTGGGGTACAGCAGACCAAGCAGCTTCTACACGTAACCAAAGTTGTTCTGGTGTGGCAGCTGGAGTTGTAATATTGGTCAATCATTGAGCAATCATTGACCACAAGTGTTCTATCGGCGAAACATCTAGAGAGCGAATCGACCAGGGAAGCAATTCAATCTAACGATTGATGAAAAAACCTCGGACAATGCGTGTCACGTGTGGTAGTGCATTATCCTGTTGAAATATGACTGTGAGTATGCTTTAAAGATGAAGAAGGACAACTGGATCCAACACTTATAAATGTAGCGCTGACTGTTTAAAGTACAATGCATAAGAGTAGTAATAAAGTGATATCCAGTACCGTCTCATACCATGATACTCGGTGAAGGACCAATGTGGCAGACGCAGCTATTCAGCATCCTCACTCCACGGTGTCTCCCAAACTCGAATGTGATTATCGTGGTGTTGCAGACAGAAGTGTGACTCGATAGTAAAGACAATTTCATTCCATTCTTCCGTCTACATCCTTCTTTCATCGCTCATTGGCTCATTGGTGGTAGAGACGTCTGGTTCTGCGTTCATTATTCATCATTTGCTATTTTATCACCATCATTCCAGCGCTCTTACTTAATTACTTAATCACAATTATCATCAGCATGTTGTTTTGACTTATTTTAATGCATTATGTATAACCTATCTAAACTTTTTGTACATATAGCTTAGAATTTCATATGACCTAACTTACCTTGAGCCGATACACCCAACTACCAAATCCATATACTAAATGCATTAATTATTCATTAATCATTATTACCTTATCAATTTGCAATAAGTGCAAGTGTAAGTATTTAATTCTGTTTTATCATTCTTAATTTCCTTTTGTTTTTCCATTTATTTTCGTTATTTATTATATGCATGCAATTTGATTTGTATTTTATATGCCTGTCTTACCACATTCTGCCATGTATTTTGTCATACACCTATTTTGAATGCTTCTTACGTGTCCACATGTTAACTCTCAATTTCAATCCAATTTGTGTAAAATGGTATACTTTACTACCCTCTTTACTGTGTAAATGTAATAACTTTCAGTGTCTCCATATGATTGCAAGCATAATTGTTTTGTCTTGCATGCAATGCGTTCCGTTTTCTTCTCTCTTCAGTGGGTCCATCAAATCTGGTAAAACTCTTCCAGAGTTAAGTACAGGGACCTCTGCTGGTGTTTACTTTACTTCACGTCTGGTTCTGCGTCAAGAGTAGACGAAGCAATGCACGTCTTGCAGACATACCATTCTACTGTAACGGCATCGAATGTTACGCGCAGACACTAGATGATACGTTACAGACTGAATGTGCTGTGCAATGGTTCGTGATGTGGCAGAACAATCCGTCACTGCCATGAACAGAATCTGCCTGTGATTATGTAAAGCAAAGAACTAGGTTAAATACGATTGAACACGTCAGTCCGTCTTTCTCTCCTGCATCCAACGATTACATGTCAGCACAACAGTTGTTTAGTTTCATCCTACACGTCTACCGATTTCCCTAATATATAATCCCCATGCTCGGTAGGGCACTATCCTTCCTCTGTCTAACTCGGATAATTGATCAAAAACGGATTCTACAAAGCATAATTGATCTTTTCTACAGAGCACACTGCTTTCTACAAAGCATAATTGATCTTTTCTACAAGGCACACTGCTTTCTACAAAGCATAATTGATCTTTTCTACAAGGCACACTGCTTTCTACAAAGCATAATTGATCTTTTCTACAAAGCATAATTGATTTTTTCTACAAAGCATAATTGATCTTTTCTACAAAGCATAATTGATCTTTTCTACAAAGCATAATTGATCTTTTCTACAAAGCATAATTGAACTTTTTAAAAAAAAAAAAACCACACGAAAAACACAATTATTGAGTTTGAAGTCGTCGAAATCTTCAAGCCACAATTTCGGCTGTCCTTGCCGGTTTAAATAGTTTCCTAGGGTCAATTGACTCTTACACTCTTTTGTAGCTGGTCTGTAGTATGGCTATAACTGTTTTCTGTCTGCCTCTATTATTGGTTAAGATTTACAATGAGGGCGGAGTTTCAGATTTTCTTATCCAGAATTTAAGATCTGGGTCTGTTTTTGCATATAAGTAGAAAATTTATTATTAATTTTAAAGAAAAATTTTAATTACAGTAATGAGGAAAGTTTATAAATTAAAGGGGTATACAGAATTACACACAAGTGCGCTTGAATTACGTTAGTGTAAAGGAATACAAAAAAAAACGTGAAAAAGTATTAGGCTATATCTCCAAGCCTTAAACAGTGCTTTGAAAAGGTATCGTAGGCATGAATGATCTACGTATGCGCTGTAATTATAATCATTTGTATATCTCACCTTCGCTAATGCATGTCTTTAATTTCATGTTATAAGCATGCTTCTTTTGGATGATGCATTTACGGGGGCACACACACACACAGGTACTTATAAAAAAATTGCATCAGTTATTGATATTAATAGCTAACCCTCTTCTTGAAGTCACCGACTTATGATAAGCCTAATGAGTGTAAGGAATCATCACATTTATTAGATAAACTTTGATATTACTACACTATATTTGTAAAATGCTTATGAAAATCAGATCAAATATGCTATTATAAATGTAAAATTAACAATTATAATTTTACATTAGATTTGCTTATGTTATATTCACATAATTAGAAAATAACTAGATTGAATTAGTTTATTAAGTAGTTTTATTCAATCGACTTCTTAAATACAATTTTTATTGAATCTGACTGTAAACCAAGCATTTTTTACATTTTTAATGAACTTTCTAAGCAATACTTTCCCAAAACATAATCTTAAAAATTTGGCTTTTTAGAAACCATCAAATTTAGAAATTCATAAATTTCCTAATTTGTAAAATGCAGTTTGAAGAATATGGAAAATTTTTTTCTTAGTAAAAAAATAATATTTTAAGGAAAACAAAATTAAAAATATGATGTATAGTAAATGTGTACGTATTTGTGATGCGTTCATATTTGTATCCATTTCCTTATACCTTTATCTTTATTGTATATTTAGGAATATGTTCCAAAAAAGTCATTTCGTGCAAAGTACTATGCTATGTACTCAATTTGCTAACTGTTTTGTTTTTAATGCTAATTTATATAATAACATAAAATAATTAACAATATTTTAATAGCATTTCTCTTAATAACTTTTAATTCATATACCAATCAAGAAAATATAATCTTAACAGATGGAATGTACTCTTTGCAAAAGACATAAAAATTAAAATATGTAAACAATAGTTAGCATGCATATTAAACTCTCTTACAACAAGATATTGTTTTTCAGTATTGTATTATCACACAATTATGAAGGTGAGGGAAAATATTTTAATGATATTTTTCAATAAACTTTTGGGAAACATCTGCAAATGATCATTTTTAAGCAATTCTAGAATTATCTACTGTTTAAAAAATTAAAACATTTCATAGTAAAAATAAAAAACGCACAAAAATCAAAAACATCAGTGTTCTGCCAGTTTTTAAATATGTGAAATTTTAAAATTTAAACAATCAAAATAATTCAGAATTGTAGGAAAAGTATAATAAAAATATAAGTTTACATACAATATTTCATTCAAAAAGTAAAGTTTGAGTTCTTCCATAACATAACAGTGCTATCATTTACTATGTACAGTTTAAAATTATATCCTTCGAAATAAATTGCGCAAAATAAATTCTGTAATTTTAATCAGATATAAATCCTAATAAATTATTTTTTGTAAATATTTTCGTAGACTCCATTCCTTAAATAAATATGTAATCTTAAAACTGAATTTGATATATTCCCAAAATTTGCTCACTCATCAATATAATACAACGCAAAAAAATTAGTTGAAATGACAAAATTATATCTTTCCATGTTTCAAATAATCACATTACTCCTTTCTGTTTAACATTATTGCTAACTAAAATTGATTTTTGATAAAATTGACAATAAGAATATTTTTATAATTAAAATATTACATATGGTTTATTCCTATATTGATAAAGCATATCAGGGTTTTATTCAAAATAGTGTGAAAATGATTGTATATATACGACAAAAATAAAAATGCTCTTGAGTAACTCGTGAATAAATATCTGAGAAAATATTATGTAAATGAAAGTCAAATTTCGTAAAATATCTTTTCTGTAAGTCTCTGCCAAAATAAATTTAACAACTAAGCTATTTTTACAATCAATGAAACATTCTGTAGCGATGTCATACCCAATTATCAGTCTGAATGCTTAAAAAGTTCATCTGTTAGTCAAGAAATATTCTTAGATCAGGTAACTATAGTATTTCCATATGGTATGCCCAAGATCTAAGATCCACTCTACATTTGTCTACAGGGAAATGCAGCCATTACTTATGTAGTAATATTATTGATATTGCACTAGCATGCTTCTCTGTACCTAGTCAATATGTGATAATGCGAAGTACTATTTCTCACGATAGCAAGTTGTGTTTAGCAGTTTTTCATAACTCTTTAATAGCACAATGATATATTGATTCCTTCCTACATTTAGCACCATAAATTAACATGCTATAGTGATTTGGCATCCTTTTTCAACCAGTAACGCTAGGCTCTAAACATCCCTGCCTCTTTTAAGTGTGTGTGTATATATATATATATATATATATATATATATATATATATATATATATATATATATATATATATATATATATATATATATATATATATATATATATATATATATATATATATATATATATATATATATATATATATATATATATATATATATATATATATATATATATATATATATATATATATATATATATATATATATATATATATATATATATATATATATATATATATATATATATATTGATATATATATATATATATATATATATATATATATATATATGCTATAGTGATTTGGCATATATTTTCATATAGTATATAGGCTCTATATATATATATATATATATATATATATATATATATATATATATATATATATATATATATATATATATATATATATATATATATATATAGGGTAAAGTAAGTTTTCCTCGGCTCCAAATGATGTCGCTGCTCCATAATGACCGAAACGCGAACGTACATGTAATGTAGATTGTTGGTTGGCTCCTATATATTGCAAACTGTTTATAATAAAGTTGTTATAAAATGAAAAAATGTCTGATCTTATTTTTTCTCCCACTGCAGAGAGATAAGATCAGTGGTGAAGTTTTTAACGGAAGTTTCTGATAGAAATCCATCGTCAGTTGTCTTTAGTGTATGGAGTAAATGCGATTTTATGCTTTGTTACTACGATAAAGGTGACATAAAGGTTTTTAGGATCGTTACAGGTAGATGTGGGTTTCTCGCTTTGTCCAAGAACACAAGCAATTGTCTATGTATTTTCATTTCAGTGGATCTCAGGTACGGATGAGAGTCAAGCAGACTATATCCATACAAAAATTGATACAGACGATATTCTGGAATAGGAAATCTATTCTTCAAGTTGACATTTTTGCCGAAGGGATAAATGCTGAATTTTGTTGCAGAACACCAACAAACTTACGATAAGCTATTCAGAAAAAGAGGCGTAAACTGCTTGCCCTGAAACCATGAATTTCACTGAAAAAGAAACTGCTGGAGAAGTTTCGATGAGAAATGTTTGACTACCCTCTCTATAGGCCTGACCTTGCTCCCAGTGACTTTTATCTGTTCTTGCACAAGAAGAAATTCCTGTCCGGTCACCACTTCACTACAGACAAAGACGTGCAAAGAATTATGACATGCTGACTCCATTCCCAGATGGAAAATATCTGTGGAACTTGAAACAAAAACTTATTTCATGGTACGATAATTGATGTAATTCCGATGGTTCTTATATAGAGAAGTAGCTGAAATTTTCTTGTGTATTTTGTAATAAATATTTCTAGGTAGTTAAGCTTCGTTCTTTTTTGTGAATCATGGATGAATAATTTTTAACAATTTTTAATTTATGATTTAAATATCCAATTATTTTTGAGTTTTTGAAATGCAAACAAAGTATTGGAATATATTAAAAAAAATTTATGTATTCATGGATACCATCTATAAATTCTCATTGCAAAATTATTTTCATCTAGTTTATAATAAACTTTTTATCTTTATAACTAAATGCATATAGATTTTTGACATTTATGCAACAGCCGGCCAGCTTGTTTAGTGGTCAGCGTGTCTGACTACGGATAGGAAGTCTTGGGTTCTAATCCCGGTTCAGGCATGGATGTACTTTCTCTCTCTCTCACTATCCTGTCTGTGTCATTTCCTTGTGTATGAATGAGGTATGAATGGTACCTACCCTATAAACGGGTCCCTATGGCATGTGTGAGGGTGCGATGATGGCCCACCCCCTGTGGTGCAACCGGGGCAACGCCTCGATGGCAAAGAGGTCGCTATTTCTGGCCGGTTCCTTGGCGAGATAGATCAAGACGTTCGAGATATTTTAAAATACCCTAAAGGGCAAGTTATAACTGAAATATTCATTTGTATCATTTTGTATTTATGGATAAAATAAATACAAAAATCATCCATTTGTCTTTTGTAAATAAAAACTTTTACTATAATTTCTATTTAAAGTTTTATCAATAATATTTATAATCATAAGAAAACATTTACCCTTTTGACAACCATATTGCAAGATAAATTTAAAAAATTTAATTGCAATTAATAACAAACATCGAGAATTAATTTTAAGAAACACTCCATCTTTTTCCCAAATTTTTAAGAAAATAAATATTAAAAATTCTCTTATCATATTATTAAGTGATAAAGTATCGGAAAGGCTATTCTGATTTTTATGTTACAATGTTTAATTCTGCATTTGCTTCATAAACAGGAACATTTTATTAATTAAAATTACACATCTAAAATTAGAAATAATCAAAACTTGACCAGCTAATATGTCATAGTTTATTCAGTATATAGGTAGATTAGTTTTTATTAGTTTTATTGTACTTTACGTATTTATTAGGTTGAGGAATAAGTTCGTAGCGTTTTTTCCAAAGACAATTTTGTAAACAAAAAACAATAATTATATCAATAAGTTAATCAATTATAAATTCATCGTTGCTTATTACAAAGTCTTCCCACCTCTCTACAACTACAAAAATGTTGATGCTGTTTAACCAAAAATTGATTGGTATGGTATCAAAGAAGTTGTTGAGCCAGCTTTTAAGAAACTCTTTGTTAACGAAGGCGACGCCCTTCATTTGATTTGACAAGGAGCAGAAAAAATGGTAATCGATCAATGCAAGGTCCGGAGAATACTGCGGATGGCGTGGACCTCCCATTCGAGGTCTTAGAGTACTGCATTAACGAATTGTGCAACATGAGACCTGGCGTTGTCGTGAAGAAGTATGGTTTCACCATCTCAATCAGGCCTTTTCAATTGAATAGCCTCATTCATATGGTGTTGCTGGACAATTTAGAGCTCCTTGTTGACTGCGGCATACTTTTCGAGCATTTCCCAGTGCACCAAGAGTTCCTTTAAAATTGGCTCAACAACATCTTTGGCACCAGACCAGGCGATTTTTGGCGGAACGGCATCAACAAATGGGTCGAGAGGTGGGAAGATGTTGTAAACTGCAACGCGGTGAATATATATATGATTAACTTACTGATATAATTGCTGGGTTTTTTTCTTTTAAATAAAAGTTTTTGGTAAGAATGCTATACAAAATTTTTCTCCAACCTAATAATTTTCATCACAATCTTAACATGTATTTATTAGCTTTTATTAATACAACTGCTTTCGGGATGTAGTTAATATATAGTTATCAAATAAATAACGCGCTTTCTTTACAAAATATTTCAAATTATTGTAGATATTTTGCAATAATTCTTTATGTGTTATTTAATATATCAAAATTATCTGAATTAATTTAAAGTAGCTTTTTATATATAATTTTGAAAAAAAATAAGATTTATAAAAAAAAAATGTTTCTAAAATTTTGTAAAAAGTTTATTAATATAAATATCGATTTTTTTTTCCAAATAATTTTGAAAATATCATTTATCTAAGAGAAGTCAGAAAATAATCTCTTCTTTAACAAAAATCACTTTAACTTGGTGACCAAAATTATAATGTTTCTTAACTTTAGCTTAAAATCACGGGGTGTGACATTTTTATTGATGCAGCTGCTTCCAAAAGAGCTTAACGGGTAATTTCTTTTAAGTAAAGTGAAATTTCGAAGATCGTAAAACTGAACTAACTCTCATCTGAATGTTTATTACCATGAGAACTTTATAGACCATTTCTCCGCCTCATTTACATCCATTTAAAGGCTTGTTTTAATGGAATATTTATTATCTGTTTGTTTACGGATGAGTTCTCTCTCTCTCTCTCTCTCTCGGTGTGTGTGCTGCACAGTATGTTTTCTTAGCTTCATTCACTTAAATTCACTATATAAAGTCTGTTTTACCCATTCACAATTTTAAAATGGAATTATTTGTATATTTTCTCAAGATATCTATTGTTTAATATATTCACTAAGTTTTCATATTTTAAACTTAATCCTTAGTTATACAGATGAAAGAAGAATGTACTCAAAAATTGAATCCAAATGTGTATTATCAAAAAATTTAATCAATTTATTTTTTTATTTATTTTATTTTTATTTTTTATTTTTTTTTTTTGTAAATACATATAATGTTAATACGGAATAAAAAAAATATTCTGTATTAACTTGAATTAAAAGAAAAGGTCATTTTTCCATATGATTGCTTATACTAAAAGCAATAGTATTTTTAAGCAATTATAATTTTTTTAATAATTTCTATGTTAAATTTCATAAATATAATTTAGTTACTATAACGCTTACTTTATGGTTATCCTATGGAAAAGAAGCCATAAAAAATTTTCAAACTAAATATCATTTTAAAAATAAACAAATGGAATTATTCTGTTAAGCATTTTGTGCAATTGGTTCTATTTCAATCGAGTTACTCTTTATAAACAGCGTTTTAATAATTTACTCTTTATAAACAGCGTTTACCGTTATTTGGCTCAAAAATTGAAGTTTAAAATTGCACTTGAAAATGACAAATATCACCAAAGAATTGCGAAAAATTTTCGTTTAGATCAAACAATCAACAAAATAAATTATTAAGTAATTGATAATCATTTTTAAAATTTGTTTATTACTTTAACTTTTTTGTAATTATTTAACCAAGTTAAGTTTCTATTTTCTACAAAACCTGATATTTCTTTTATAACACTTTTTAAAACTTTAGGCTAATAAATCCCATATAGTGAGATCTTAACTTGAAAATAAAAATAAATAAATAAATTATGCTGAGTAACTAATATTTGTTCTAACAATATTCGTAATTTGTTTTTATGTTTTCTAAACTTTAATTAATTTTAAAAAAAATTTCAATTAATATTGATCAAGTATTCAATGTGCTTGCAGTATGGATTTATTGGAAATAACTATGGCTTAACACAATTTTAACTTTAAAAAAATCATAGATTTAATTAATTTTTAATATTTTAAAAATATTATCTCATTATAAATATACAAATATTCCCAAATATTTTTACAAATATTAATGAACATAGCCTGAAAAAGTGTACTTGCACACATGCTTTAAATATTAATGCTTAGATATTCCAAATATTATTAAGAAATTAATCAATTTAATTTGCATATTTCCTCTTATTGAAGGAAGAAATATAAAATTAAAATACTTAACTTTGAATTATAAAGATAAATACAGATATGAACTTAGGTCATATATATAAAATTAAAATCTTTTTTCATTATAATTACAAAATTTTCATCTTCTACTAAATATTAATCTACTTATTAATTGAAATAGTTTATAATAAGCTGAAACAACATGTGCCTTGTCTAGACACTGCAATTAGATTAATTGAAATGCTTGATTAAAATCATATATGTTTCATTTCAAGTGAGCAAAATCACTATATTTGTCTATAATTTCAAAGATATTAGTTTAATTTAAAACATTTTAATATTTTTCAAAGTTATTATGAGAAATAATAAATGATTATTTTTGTCACTATTTACAAGCATCTTAAGCTGCAATTTTTTAGGCAAGTTTAATTTAAAATGAAATAATGAACAGCAAATATACATACTTTTATTTCGGATTTTATTTTAACAATCAATTTTAACATTTGTATTTTTCATGAAATTATTAAGTAATAAGTATTGACTCATAAAGATTAAATAACGGAAGGATAAAAAATGTTTCATACATTAACATGAAAATATTTGTTTTGAATTTGGAGTGTTCTAAATGATTTAACGAATGAAAAAAGTAGATTAAAGTTATATTAGAAACAAATCCTTTTAAAATAATGTTTGATGAAATGTGCACATCATCTGAGCAAAAATGAATCCACAAACACACACAAAAGTTCCTTTTAAATTCTTCACAATAAATTTATTCACTTTTTTAAATTAAAAACAACGGGGGAGACATTAGTAAAAGTAGATCAAAACAATTTAATGGAAGATGTAATAATAATTATAAATATCATATAATTGCTTATTCAATTTTTAAATATTGATTTTTCTCCAAAATTATATAATATACATATTTCCCTAAAATTTTGTGTTTATACTTTATTTTTCCTTAATGTATTATAACTTATTACAAGAAACCAAAATAATATTTAAATACTACTAATTAATAATTAAAATCATTAATAATTAGTAGTATTTAAATATTATTATTAATGCTTAGAAATAATATTAATAATTAAAATCATTATTAACTAATTGAGGTAATTTATTTTCATTGTTTAAATTAAATCTCCTAGATATCCTCTTAATTATTACTTAAATCATGATTTATCTTAATTAAAATGTATCATTTATTCTTTCAAAATTTATATTTACCATTAATTTTGTGAAATTATTTTAAGCTTTTATGGGCCAAATTATAAAATTCCTCTTTTACGAGCTATTAAGTGCATTAAACGTTAATTCTTTTTTAGCATTGATAAGTAGTATTTAATTATGTTACATAAAAAAAGAACCTTATATCAGATTAATGTCTAAAAATAGAATTTGTTTCGGGAAGCTAATGAGAAGATCATTAAGAATATATTTCAGTTATTTGTAATGTGATTGATTCCTTTAGAATTACCATGTTGGATAAGAGATAAATTAAGTAAAATCTGCTCATGTGCTTTTTACTTAATTATTATTACCAAATTATTATCATAAGGATTATACCTTTTTGATGTATGTGAAATAACTTATTATTCCAGGAAATTTAAATTAGTTTATAGAGTTCTTTACGAGTAAAAAAAATTATATTAATATAGAATGAAGATCACTTGAAAAATTTTGAAATAAATTAAAAGGTTAACTTTATAAATTTTTTTGTATATTCGCGATGAATTTATAGTTAATAAAAGTAATTAATGAATTTAGTTTACAATTTAGAAGAAATTGCTGCAAATTGTCATTCATTAATAATAATGTTCCGCAGAATTGATATAACTATACACATCACAAAATTAATTTTAAAATTATTTTCAAATTAAGTAATTACACTACTGCCTATTAAAAATGCTACACCAGGAAGAAATCCAGCTAACAAAATTATATTTATTGGACAAATAAATTATACTAGAAATAACAAGTGATTAAATTTTCAAAACATTTGGCTGGATAGATCCTGAGAAATCAGTACCCAGAATAACCACCTCTGGCAGTAATAACAGCAGTTATACGCCTGGGTATTGAGTCAAACAGAGATTGGATTGCATGTACAGGTACAAATGCCCATGCACCTTCAACACGATGCCACAGTTCATCAACCGTAGTGTCTGGCATTTGGTGACGAGCCAGTCGCACGTCAACCATTGACCAGACGTTTTCTATTGGTGAAAGATCTGGAGAACGTGCTGACCAGGGAAACAGCGGAACATGTTCCGTATCAAGGAAGATCCGTACAATACCGGCAACACGCGGTCGGACATTATTTTGCTGAAACGTAGGGTTTCGCAGGACTCAAATAAAAGGTAGAGCCACGGGTCGTAACACACCAGAAATGTAACGTGCACTGTTCAAAGCACCGTCAATGCGAACAAGAGGTGACCGAGACGTGTATCCAATGGCACCCCATACCATCATGCCAGGTGATGGGCCAGTATGACGATGACGAATGCACGCTGCCAGTGTGCGTTCACCACGATGCCGCCACACACGGATGCGACCATCATGATGCTGTACACAGAACCTGGATTCATCTGATTAGATGACTTCTCGACATTCGTGCGCCCAGGTTCGTCGTCGATCACACCATTGAAGGCGCTCTTGTCTATGACACAGCGTCAAGGGAAGCCGCAGCCATGGTCTCCGATCTGACAGTCCATGCTGCTGCAAACGTCGCCGAACTGTTCGTGCAGACACTTGTTGTCTTCCAAACGACCCCGTTTCTTGACTCACGGCTCGTGACGTGGTTGCACGATCCATTACGCCCATGTGGATAATATGCCTGTCTTCTCGGCTGCTAGTGATAGGTGGACGTTGAGATCCCGCATGGCGTTCCGTATTACCGTCCTGAACCCATCGATTCCATATTCTGCTAACAGTCATTGGATCTCGACCGACGCGAGCAGCAATACTGCGATAAGATAAACCGCAATCCCGGTACGCTACAATTCGACCTTTATCAAAGTCAGAAACGTGCTGGTACGTATTTCTCCTTCTTACACGAGGCATCACGACAACGTTTCACCAGGCAACAACGTTCAAATGCAATTTGTGTATGAGGAACTGACTGAACAATTTCCTCATTTAAACACAATGTAGGTGTCGCTACTGGCGCCTGCTTTGTCTGATGAAAGCTAATCATTTGCATATCACAGCACCTTCTTCCTTTCGTATAAATTTCACGTCTGTAGCATGTCACCTTCTTGGTGTAACAATTTTAATGGCCAGTAGTGTATTTATAAGTTTGTTTTAAGTGAGATAATTAATTTAGCATTTTTCTGAAATTTGTTAACAGGCATTTATTAAAAGAAGAAAAAGATTACTGGAAATCTATCATTTTTCTCAATAAAATAATGTACGTTGTTAAAACTAAAGTGAAAACATGATTATTTTCAAAATATGTTAGTAGATTAGACTTAAATTAAGACTTAAGTTTAAGAAAATTTAAAGTCGAAAATGGTTCACGTGTGTTTGTGATCACATAAATCTCATGAGCCAAAAGTGTAGTGTCAAATTTTAATCGTTGTTGTACTACTGGAGAACCACATTTACTCTTTTTTTTGCATGAGCATCGGTCAAAGTGGCTAGGGAATTAGTTTTGGAGGTCAGATGAATGCCCTAATTTAAAAAATCAAATCTTATGATAAAACGAGTCGGAAATTCAGCTGCCTTTTAGCCTTAGGTGTATGTAATTCACTAAGCAGTGTCAAATATAATTTAAATTTTCATCAAAAATGTATGTTTAAACCACACATATTAATGTGTCTGTATACGCATTTAAAAAAACAATTATAATAACCCTTTCATTTTCTTAAAATATTTTATATTTACTAATATTTCATATTAAAAATTATATTTGAAAATAGTAATAAAAGTCAATTAGTTTAAGTATTAGTAAATTTTTTTTTCCATTAAATCACTTTGTTGCATTTTTTTAAATGTTAAAATAGTTTTAAAGCAACAAAATATTTTTTGCAAATGCTTTTGTATTCGTTATTAGAAACAGTTTTAAGAAGTTTTTTTCAATATCACTGAATCATACATTAAAGATAATCATAAAAATCTCACTGATTTTAATAAAAGTGAAAGTGAATGTTAAGAATCTTAATAAAGAATTTTCAGATAGCCTTTATTAAACTAGTAATATTATGCAACTCTTTAAAATAGTGAAATTGCGAAAACTATTTTAATCTCTAAGAACTTATAAAGAAAAATGCTTTACAGTTTTAATAATGTCAAAATTAGTTTATATGCTTCGAAATTATTTTTATGAAAAATGAAACAAAAATAGAAAATTTTAAATTTGGTTTTAACTTGAAGAAATATAATTATACACAAATTCCCAAAATTCCTTTAAATATGTTTGCGTTTCATTATTGTAATTTCCTATCAAATTTATTTTGGTATTATTTTCTATATCTATTTCCCAATTATATATAATGATAGTTAAATTATTACTAAAAGCAAAAATGAATTCATTGTACTTTTTTCCAACTGCTAAGAGAAGCAATTCACTAGAAAGCAGTAATAAATTCTCGCATTCCATTCAACTTCTCTCAGCACATAAAATTAAAAATTAATTCCTTTTCAGGAAAGCAAGTCACGAATTGTGGAAAATAACTTCCGAGGAAAAATTGGAGAATAATTCATATTTGCTCTTTAGTAGGGAACAACCAGAAAGGAGCTTTAACATGCCTTATAATAATAAATGATATATTACTTGGACACACTCAGAATGCATATCTCTGGAATTGAAAGGTTTCTGGTGAGAGATATTTTATGCATTATTCTTTTAAACTAGTTTTTTTAAATCTATCTTAAATATATTTAAATCAATTGACATTTGAAGTGAATTCTTTTGGAGTGAAAAATCTCATATCAAAAGAGTATTTAAATAAATTTTATTATTAGACATTTTATATTTAATGCATTTAAAATATTAGAAATGAATGGCTGTTTAGTATTTTTTTTAATTTTAATTTTAGGAAAATAATATAATCAATTTAATTAATTTTTTTAAAATAATATAATTTGTTTTTTTAAATAATTTAATTTTTTATTTTTTATTATACCCTTTCAACTTTCTTTTTGTGTATAATCTAATCAATTTAATTATTTTTTTAAATAATATAATTCATTTTTTTTTAATAATTTGTTTTTTAGTTATGATTTTTCATCTTTCTTTTTGTGCACTTTGATGTATTTGAAAATTGAGAAATATAGTGTATATATTGCAAATACACTTATATTAAATGAATTTCAAAATATCAAAAATATTGCAAAAATAAAGTATTTTATTAAGAATATAAATTAATTAAATACTGGTTATCTCCTAGTTTTTAACACACTTTTGTATTGTGAGTATATTTATAATTTTCATTTATATATTAAAATCTTTAATCTTTTCGCTAGATTCTCTGGTAAACACTTTCAAAATATATTTATTTTTTTAAATTATTCTTCAATATTCACCTCTAATATCAAAAATAATCGTTTATTTGAAAAACATTTTTCCTTGATAAAAAATATATATGCAGTTATAACTTAATGAAAAAACAAATTATTATACTTCAATTTCAATCAATAAGATAGTATTTTACTTAGATTAATATGTATTTTTTTTATATTAACATGTATAAGCAGAGTTTTATTATATAGTTTCTCTTTTAAAAATTTCTTTTCTTCGATTGCAGTAAGAGAAGGGCATATAAAATAGTAATTATATTTAAGAAACTATGTAACATTTTTAATTAATCTTTTTAATTTAATCACTTTATTTTTAACTTTTAAAAATGTTTTCTGATTGTGTGATAAATGATATCTACTGTACAAGAAGAAAAACTGTTTTAAAATTGTCGCATTAATAATTTCTTTTTCCTGCACACAAAAAAAATCCTTGATAGTGTTCTTTTATCGCAATAATTTTCAGTGAAATTATTAGAGAGAATATTCTCTTTTGAAGGAAAAGAATTATTAACAATTTAATATTTTGTACATTTTAATCCCTACCCACAAATCAAAATGTTTTCCTATAAACTGTTAATCTATAACTTAAAAATATTCAGAGGAACAAATAAAATCTGGAGAATTATTTATTTGACAAATATTTCCCTAATGTAAAAATAAGAGTGATAACCAATTTAAATTGGTCTTACATTTTATAATGTAAAGTATCATGTATATCTATTGTTAAAAAAAAGTTTTAACTGAATTGAATTGATTGAATATATTCTCTTGGGGTATGGAAAGATTATGAAAATCTCTTTCTTCAACATGTTGAAATTTAGATTGTTATCGATGCAATTATTTAAGTATAAAGCTTTTAAACAGCAAACAATTCGATCACTAAACAAATGATAACTGCAGTTGTTTTCTTATAATGTTTTGCGTTTTGATTTCGAGGTCATAAACACCCTTAATGATTGTAAACCTAGCCATCAATGAAGGAATATAAGGGAAATGACCACCCATCATTCTAATAAGATGCTAATGGCACAGATGTCTTATAATCCAGGATTCCAAGTTTTTAATTTATTTGGTGATAAAGAAATGCTGCCAAAATGACGTATTTTGAAGAACGTGATGACGTAAATACTAGGGTTGCCAGAATAGAATTTTCTGTATAATTTTTATAAATTTCCATACCTATGACGTAATAAAAAACTAGGTTACCAGATACATGAGAAAATCCACCAAAAAAATCCCCAAACTGAGAATCTGCAACCCTGGATTATACAACATCAATGTCGCTAGTACAATTCATCCTGTAAAGTTTTCACTGTATAAATCAGGATATATATAAATGCTTCATGGAATTATTGCTAACATCACTGCGGAAATGCTTCAGACAAATATCTCGAGAATTATCAATTCATAAGTAGAATAATTATTGAATCTCTCAGCCTTTACATATTTTAAACTTTATCAGCTTTATTAAATTCATTTTTTGCTGCATAATTTTCTTAAAAAAATTTTATTAGGTAAATGTAATTGATGCATACACCAATAACAGAATTTTTTATGATACGCACAAGTTTTTCTTTCAATTGAATTAAAAATATAAATTATACATAAGTCTAATGATAAGTTTTTCAAATGGTTCGTAACGAATTTTAAAGGTTCACTTAGTTATAGTGAAAATTAACACAGGGAAATGTTTTGAAATTTATTACTTGTATTTAATACCATAAATAGTAATGAGTAATACAGATTATTGTTAATATATCGCATGACTTTTTTCCTACTTTAAGTACAGATTTAATTGTTTTCATAATTGAGCTAAATATTATTTTTATTATTAAATATTATTTTATATAATTAAATATTATTAAATATTATTTTTTAAAACCACTGCTTTATAAATAGTGGTTATCCTTACACTGTTGTTAATTTAATAAATAAAATATTTAGCAAAAAATATTCTTTTTATTATTAATAAACGAGCCATGTTTAGATCAATATGATGTTTAGTTTCAATATTTTTAATTCTCCCTGAGAAAATTTGCATCGCCGAATGAAAAACAAAATGAAGATCATCAACACATTTTCTGAATTGAAAAATGTAGTATAATGTTTTTATTTACACTTCAGATGTTTCTTTCTGATTATCTAATGACGCTGTGTCTTAAGATACTTTGTAGAGTTGCTATTTGAGCAGTTAGTTTATATTATCAAGTTTAATGATATATGCAAGACATTATCAGAAATATAATATCATAATTTGGAACTTATTTCATTAAAACTAGCATTTTCTTAATATGATTTAACTTTTTCATGTAATGGATAAATCTTATATTAGCATATTGGTATCTGGTTCATTTACGAAAAAAACTGTTTCATTTCGAAATTTTGATTGCAGTGTTTGTAGTAAATTTTAAATGTAATTAACGTTGGATTGAAGTTCCTGTAAGGTTTCTTATTCTGCGTTATGATTTATCTAATAGATGATTGATTTCTTTTTCCATCTTCAGAGCTTTTTATTCTTCAAGAATAAAGTTTGTTACATTTTCTTTCCTTTTAAAATTTTCATGCATTCTTCCACTCTGTAGAAAGAAAAAATATTTATGACATTATACCTCCTCTTCTTTACTCATTGCTAAGAACTAATTTTTTAAAAAAAAATAACAGCATTGTGAATTTTTAGTATTTTAAAAAAGTATTGTTTTTGATCTTCTCAAATAATGCAATATTGACTTTCCCAAATGTTATCAACCTAAAATGCAAGGGAACGTAGATGAGAAGAGTTCGGCTTCATTTCCAGAACTTCGTAAGATAATAAAATTTTCATGGATTCTGCACCTCGCATTCAGTATTCTTTAAGCTAATCTGTACGCGTAACTTCATTATCTGTTGCAAATATTGAGGTGATTATTGCTGTTCGATGCTGCGTTAATTGAATCATTTTGTAATCTGTACACTTTTATGTTTTTAACTACAGAATTTCATTATTGCTGTTCGATGCCCCATTAATTCAATCATGTTGTAATCTGTACACTTTTATATGTTTAACTATAGAATTTTATTATTGCTGTTCAATGCCGTGTTAACTCAATCATTTGATAATCTGTACACTTTTATGTGTTTAACTGTAGAATTTTATTATTGCTGTTCGATGCCGCGTAAATTCAATCATTTGGTAATCTCTACACTTTTAAGCGTTTAACTGAAGAATTTCATATTTTTACTTATTATGAAGTTTTAGTCTGGAAAGATATTTTAATTCATTTAATTTTCGTTTATTTAAAGTTTAGTTATGTTATAAAAGAAAATATAAAGTATATGTTATATAAGAAAAAATAATGTAAATCTGTATTTGTTTCCAATGCATTAATTTTATGTGTGTCCATTCTGTTCAAGTCTGTTTAAAACTTAAACTGTGTTTTGTAATATATGTATATTTTAATGTATTAAACATTAGATCTAATGTTTTCATGTTTAAATGAAAATTACAGCAAAAGTTGATTTTTTAATGTTCCAGATTTTTCACTTATTACAGTATGCTGTATATAAATATTTAGTTTAAAGTAAGTTTTCCAAAAAAATCCCCAATTTTTACCGATTCCGCAAAATCTAGGTGTACAATGTTAAGTACAGTTATGTCCGAGTATATGTAACCGATATTTTCATTATAGATTTTATGTTTTTAAGAAATTAACCCATGAAAAGATGGTTATATAAAACTGGCATTAATTTTTCCTTGTAAGATCTAAGTTATGAAAGCAAGATGTGAGGCTTCTATTATCTATAAATTCATTGACTTCAAATATTTTAAAATAAAATGAGTTCACAGTCATTTTAAAATAAAAAATTGACATTTTTTTCTATATTTATTAGCGATTTCACACGTAATATTTTTTGAAGTTTATCAACTTAATTTTGAAACTTCGAGGATTTTTCATCAATTTTGTAGCTTTTGAAAACTTATGAAATATGTGCCAGAAATGTGAAACGTGAAGTGTAACCCATGAGGAATATAATTGATTAAACTTAAATTAAAAAAAAAATTTTTGTATCTACATAAAGTATAAATATATTTGTAGAATATCTTTGTTGTTGTTGTTACTAATGACTCTTGGACAAGCCAAGCTCGCTATACCTTGGTTATGTGAAATTAAGTCAATAGAATATCTCTCCTCTGGTATACATCCAATGTTTACATGGAGTTCTCGCTGCATGAAAATAAATGTATTACATCAAACAACTCTGTCTTTAATTTGAAAAACTGTGTTTAGCTGTCATTGTTTGATATGTATGAAGCATAATTTGTTTCTGAACTACATATCACTGTATATTTTATAAAAACTTTTCTGAAATATTTACTGATTTTAATATTCTTAATTATGTTTTTAAACAACAGGAAAAGAAATAATAATAGTGATGATTTTCTAGGGTAAGAATATAACTATTATTCAAGCAAGTATTGATAATTCCCATTTAGATATCCTTTCAAATATATTACTTTTCATATATTTTAACATTTAATTTTGATTTAAATTAATTTAATTTCCTACTTGAAAGTGCAATCAAATTTTAATCCAAAGAGAAACAACCTCAATTTCTTCCTCCAAAGACAGATTCTATAGTTTTCATGTCTAAATAGTTCAGCCTCAAAATTCTGCATATCATAATTTAATTCTTTCGTTGATTCACTTAAGTGTTAATGCTTCCTCTTTAGATGCATATTTTCTTAGTTTTTCTGCTTTAGATAAAGTAGGTGCTAAGTACATGTAAAAGTTTTCAGAAAGCTTATTCTTAAATGCTTTGAAGCCACTTTTGAATCATCGATCGACGTAATTAAGCATTTCGTGTTTCTAAGTAAACAGTGGAAAGCTTTTTAGAAGAAGGTGCGTAATCAATTAAAATAACTTTCGAAAGAATTCAGATATTTTAAGTTTAAATATAAGTGTGAAATTGCATCGCTTTTACTAAAGAGGAGATTATCTACGTTTTAAACTTTTTTTAAAAAAACTTATTCTTAAATAATCAAACAGAAAGAAATATTTAACAATCTAATATACACAAAACAACTGATCAAGTACAAGTAACATTTATCCCAATAAATCAAATTTTTTTAAACATATTATGATTCTCATTTATATTTAGTGTGTTTTTTTACGTATTTGCTATTCTTTTTTGCAAACTGAATTAAATATTTTGCACATAACAAAATTTATTGTTGTATTTGCTGTTGGTACCCATGAAGACACACTTTAGAAAATTTCTTTCCTAATAACTTTTAAAACTATTAAACTTAAATGTTTTGCCTGATGAGCAAAGGATAATTTGCTTTTTATAAATACATTTTACATTTTATTAACATATATTTAAATGATTAAAATGTCAATAAAATTCCTATTTCAGAAGTTCCTCTAGAATATATATAAGTAGCGATAAAAATATTTTATAATTAAAACGATAATACATATAATTATTATTTTAGATATTTGATTAAGAATGTTACAGAATTTTCGTTGAAAATATTTTGAAATCATTTGGAAAGCTGTAAAAATTTAAACTTTTTTGAAATCTCCTTCTTCATAATTTTTTTTTTCATTTTAATACGAAATGCCAGATATATTTTGCTTTTAATCACTTATTTCCCTACAAAATGTAACAGAACTAAATTAAATATTTTTCACATAACAAGCACAAACATTAAGTACAGAATAACCTGACCATTACATTGTGTTATAAGTGATAAATTCCTAATGTCTCCAGCAGAAGATAATAGATATTTTCATAAATAATGGAACCTATTCAAATTCGCCAGAAAGGATACCCGAAGGACGTACAAGAACCCAATCAAACCAATTAAATAACAGAAAAGAAGAAGTGATGCCTTCTTGCCGTTGTTCATTAGCAACTGCGAAATAATCTTTGGATTTTTCACTCTTAAGCTCATAGTACTTTCACAACTCTAAAGTTAAAGTATTCTTTTTGTCTTGTGTCAGCTTGGTTGACAATATGGGGTACGCTGCTCTACTTTTTCATACTGAATCATATTTGGTGTGGAGTCCCATTGCTTCAGTACACACATGCCATAGAGACCCGTTTATAGGGTAGGCAACCATTCACATCTCATTCATACACAGAAAGGACAAAGATAGGATAGTTAGAGAGAGAAAGTACATCCATGCCCGAACCGGGATTCAAACACAGGACCTCCCTATCCGCAGTCAGCCACTCTGACCAATAGGCAGGGTGATCGGTTGTCAGTTTAAGTATGAAAGAAAGTTTAGAAGTGTTTATATTTTCATAGCACACGTAAAACAAGTTCATAAATGAGATTCAGAATTTTTCATGAAAAAAAAAACCGAATCAAAGTGCGTTAATACACTGGTGTGCAAAACTAAAATAACAGGTGCTCTTTACAATAACTGAAAGAAAAAGCATATGAGAGACTCAAAATTTTATACTTACGTGATAACGAAAACATAGTTGACCAAGAAAGAAAAAGCATATGAGAGACTCAAAATTTTATACTTACGTGATAACGAAAACATAGTTGACCAAGAATGAAAACATTGCATTAGATAAATTAATTCGGAATTAAATAATGGCTTTATTGGACTAATATCGTCATTACTCGCGTTTTAAATAATCTGTGTAAAGTGAATAATAACAAGAATGTGTTCCTCAGTATTAGATTCACTCTCCCCTTACTGCACTGAATGTTTTGAATCATCTTCCAATACTCAGCACCAATTATCTAACAGTTCTTAGGTAAGAATGCTCATTCCATCTGTTTTTCTTGTTGTTTGCTCCTCAGATAATATAATCATGCTTCAAGGTATTTTCCCAAAACATCTTACATATACTCCAAAGGATTTTCTTAGGAGAGCACGTTAACCAATGCTTTTGAGGGGTATCCAGACTTTCTAGTAATTGCTCGACAGCAGCTGTCTAATTTGACCCTGCATTGGCATCCCTAAAACTAAAATCTGCTCCAATCTCGCTTCGAAACAGACATACCAGGTTATAAATAAGCTCTTTACAATAGCGATTTCGTGTTACATATCACCTGTCAAATACGTGGATTTCAGATAGCTCGTTTAACATGCCATTCCAGACGACAACTCCGGGATCACTGTATTAGTCCCTTTCAGTGATGTTATCGAGATGAAACCTTATTCTGATTAATTTCCAAAGCAACTGACCTTGAACATTTCCTTGTGGCATTGAAAAGACTGTTATCCATAAAGAGAATGCAGCAACCTGGATGAAGTGTCCTGTTTTTGTGCTCCTTGCATCACTCTGAACTATGATGCCGATTGCCTATTTTCAAGGAAATGCTGCGTTCAGGAAGGGGAGCGAATAGGTAACCTTTTCGAAAGCGTCTAGACACAATAAAAAACTAGACATTTATCACTCTGTTTCTGAACATATTTACTAAGCAATGGATCTCGCTGAACATTTTTGGCTTTTTTCTTTCAAAATGACATATCGATCGATCATCCACTGCAGTTGTCTTCCTAGGGTTACAGCACCAACCGTTTTAACAATGGTACGTATTGTTTGAAAGGCTTTCCCAGCTTGCGAAACGACACTTGTTGAATCTGATTGCTAGAGCTAACCTGATCACACTACACCTCTCATCCTGGTTTCCGATCATTCTTCCATGTATGAAATCACCCGGTTGTCATCCATATTTTAGAAAGAGCTTAATTGCACTTGCAGTGAATACTTTTAACTGCGTCTCCCTCCCTTTTTTCTAAAGTCTTGAGCAGCACGCCCAAATAACATGCTTTTTAATTACACTTACATTGTTTGTACAACACTGATTTATATATATATATAAAAGATCGATGAAAACAAAAATAAATCTGTCCCAATCCTAATGCTTGTAAATTATATTTAATTTCTTTTAAAGTACAAGTAATTTTAAAAATTCATCGTAATAAAACTGAACTTTTTTCTATATAAATACTATTTTCCTGTCATCTTTATTTTAATAACTACACTATATTTACATTTATAAATATTAGAATTAGATTTTTTCAACTATTAATTAATTACATACTGTTTCAGTTGTTAAATATTGAGTGATATATTAATAAACAAAAAAACATATTAAAATATTTCAGCATTGTTAACTCTATTTACATTATTTTTAACAAACAGGTGAAATTTATAATAGATTTCATTAAGCTAATTTTCATTTTTTATAAATCGGAAATTACTACTTTAAAAATTCTTTTTATCATACTTTCAAGTCAAATGAAAAAATTTTGTATTAGTTAAAATACGGAAATTTCTCGTAAGGAAAGAAAAAGTATATTAATATATATTTCACATTAGAGAAAAAAATAAGTAGCAGTGATTCACATTAAATTAATAAAGCTTCTAAAAGAAGAATACAGAAGAGTTTTTTAGTGTTAACTATATAAAATGTGTAGGAACTTATGGGACTTTTAATGAATAAAAATAAGGCACCTGAATGGGTTTATTAATAATCTTTTTTTACTTTATATATTCGGGTAAAGAGCTATTTCTTATATATATATATATATATATATATATATATATATATATATATATATATATATATATATATATAAAGCATGAAGATGACAAAAAGGCATAGGGACCACGTATTCAACAGGAGGGAGAAGGCCAGCTATGACAAATGAACACTCTTTTCTGACATGCTCGAAGGACAAGTGTCTAATTATCTTCAAGCAATTCCCTTGAAGAGTGCTCGTATCAAAAAATTTTAGTTCAAAAAATTGAATAAATATATATACAAAATATTCTTGTATATATGCACTACTGGCCATTAAAATTGCTACACCAAAAAGGCGTCATGCTACAGACGTGAAATTTATATGAAAGGAAGAAGGTGCTGTGATATGTAAATGATTAGCTTTTCAGCGCATTCAGACAAAGCAGGCGCCAGTAGCGACACCTACATTGTGTTAAAATGAGGAAATCGTTCAGCCGGTTCCTCATACACAAATTGCATTTGAACGTTGTTGTCTGGTGAAAAGTTGTTGTAGTGCCTCGTGTAAGAAGGAGAAATGCGTACCAGCACGTTTCTGACTTTCTTAAAGGTCGAATTGTAGCGTACCGGGATTGCGGTTTATCTTATCGTAGTGTTGCTGCTCGCGTCGGTCGAGATCCAATGACCGTTAGCAGAATATGGAATCGATGGGTTCAGGACGGTAATACGGAACTCCATGCGGGATCTCAACGGCCACCTATCACTAGCAGCCGAGAAGACAGGCATATTATCCGCATGGCCGTAATGGATCGTGCAACCACGTCACGAGCCGTGAGTCAAGAAACGGGATCGTTTGGAAGACAACAAGTGTCTGCACGAACAGTTCGACGACGTTTGCAGCAGCATGGACTCTCAGCTCGGAGACCATGGCTGCAGCTTCCCTTGACGCTGTGTCATAGACAAGAGCGCCTTCAATGGTGTGATCAACGACGAATCTGGGCGCACGAATGGCGAGACGTCATCTTTTCAGATGAATCCAGGTTCTGTGTACAGCATCATGATGGTCGCATCCGTGTTTGGCGGCATCGTGGTGAACGCACACTGGCAGCGTGCATTCGCCATCGTCATACTGGCCCATCAGCTGGCGTGATGGTATGGGGTGCCATTGCATACATGTCTCGGTCACCTCTTGTTCGCATTGACGGTGCTTTGAACAGTACACGTTACATTTCTGGTCTGTTACTACCTGTGGCTCTAGACTTTATTCGAGGCCTGCGAAACCCTACGTTTCAGCAGGATAATGCCCGACCGCATGTTGCCGGTATTGTACGGACCTTCTTTGATACGGAACATGTTCGGCTGTTGCCTTGGCCAGCACGTTCTCCAGATCTTTCACCAATAGAAAGCGTCTGGTCAATGGTCTGCTCAACGTCGTAGCGACTGGCTCATCACCAAACGCCAGTCACTACGGTTCATGAACTGTGTCATCGTGTTGAAGCTGCATGGGCATCTGTACCTGTACATGCAATCCAACCTCTGTTTGACTCAATGCCAGGCGTATAACTGCTGTTATTTCTGCCAGAGGAGGTTGTTCTGGATACTGATTTCTCAGGATCTATCCAGCCAAATTTTGAAAATTTTATCACT
>CM057818.1:47059327-47129327 GCA_030067965.1 Latrodectus elegans | reverse complement strand
TAGTTCTAATTCATAAATATTATTTATACACAACACGAGATACGAAATTGAATGTCATATCAACTAAATTTTCAAACAGCGATATTAATTTCAATTTTGAATTCAACAAAAATTGTGGTATAAACTAAATTTTTAATTGTATCACTATAATTTCAAATTTAAATTAAAAATTTTAACTGTACTATTAATTGCAGAGCAAAATTAAAAGATAATTATTAACATAAAATATTCTAAAAAACTGCAGCAAAACTTTAATACGATTTCGATTCATAAAATTCTATATCATAGAATACAAAAGGGATGAAAATAAATGAATGAGTAGCATTCAGGAAATATTTAAAATTTAAGACCCTATTTTTTTTAAAATATACTATACGTGTTAATTAATTTTATAATTTTCTCATATTATTACTGTATTAAAACAATATTCTATTAATTTTTCTAACATTTTTCTTAAATTTAAAAATTTAATTCAAGAATTTCAAGTAATTTAAATTTTTACAAAGCTCCTCCCACTCAAGTAACTAACCAATAATATGCCAGTTAGTCACAGCTGTAGCTCACCAGCTCATTTCTAGCTCCAGTTGAGGGTGAGGTCCTACCGACGTAGGAACCACGTAGACTCCGGCGCAGCCAGCCAAAATTGTTGACCTTGAAATGACTTTTTCTATAAAGTGACAAATATTAATTACAATTCTCTTAGTTATTTTTAACATAAGCAGAAAAGTTAATTCATTTACTTTACTTTCACCTGAAATATAAAGAGCTTAAATTTTTTATGAAAACATATTCCAATATATTGCTATAATAATTTTCTGTTTTCAATCTATAGATATAAAAAGAAAAATTCTTGAAAACACATTTATGAAAATACATAATCTAAAAGAAATATAATATATATATATATATATATATATATATATATATATATATATATATATATATATATATATATATATATATATATATATATATATATATATATATATATATTTGTCTGAGATGTATTTACTTATTTTATAAATTCTAGAATTGATACATGATTTCCTTTATCAAAATCAGAAATCATATTACTAATTACATTACACTAAATTTAGAATACAAATCAGGTAAAAAGAGTTTTACCTGATCGAACTTTATAATCAGAAAAGATGCTTTAAAAATTTTTACTGCTTCTTTCCGACTATAGATAATCATTGTGTAATTTTTTTTAAAGTTTAGTTTAAAGTAAAATTAATCACAAAGAAATAAATAGAAAAGGTACATGCTTGTTTACTGATACTTTTTAACTGTGTACAATTTTATGATCGAACGATTTAAATGTCAGCATTACACATATCCATTTGCTTACCATTTAATAATGAAAATTTACAAATTACTAACATCATTCTCATAGGATTTTAATTTTTATGCATTCAATATTCTAGATACCTTTTGATTTATTAGAATTTTTTTAAATACATATATAATTAACCAATATCTCTAAAATACATAAATCACATCATTCTTTTATATTCTTATAATCTTTAGTCACTTTAATCATATTAATTACATATCAACTTATTTATAAACCATAAAAATGCAATGTCACTGTTTTAATGTATTCTTGCTTACAAAAGATAACTCCTTTGTTATAAATATTTTAATTGACTTAAAATTTTATATTTCTATTGAACATTACACAATTATTAATAATACTAAAATAGCTGTAAGTGTTTTCCAATGCAAAATTAAATTGTCTTTCTCTTTCTAACAAATTAAAAATTTATAAATATATTGATAATGTGACTTATAAAGTGTAAACTATAAAAATTATAAACGAACTGACAATTAAAAATAATATATAACTTAATACCGATTTTAGGAATAACATTATAACACATGATTTATATCGCATCTAAAACATAGTTATTATATGTCTTGAAAATTTCTTTAATCAAAGTAAAACAACATTTATTTATATTGTAAAATTTTACATTAAAATAGTCTAATTTGAAATTTTTAACAATCAATCGAGGTTAAGCAAGAAATAAGTAATTAAAATTAATTAAATTTTCACACTTCGTGACTTTAGAAAACATTTATTTTCTACTTTACTCTCATGATAAAATCTGTCTTACTTCCTGATAAAATATATTAATAAAATGTATAGCAATTATAATCTCTTAAAACCTTTCGTGATCTATCATAAAATATTCACTTTTATTCAGAAAATATGCCGCGTAATGGTAACAAATTTCTCATTGTATTCAGTGCTTAAAAGCAAATTTCTTAATTAATGAAATTCTCAAGAGTTCAAAATGTGCGTAAATTTAAGGTGAGATATTTTCCGAAGGCTGATAACAAAAGCAATTATTTAAGTACTCGTTCGTTAAGTTTAAAATTAAGTAAGCTAACAATATATTTTCCTTTAAAATATTACAATTTTATTTTGAAGTCATATTAATAATTAATATTTGATAACACTAGAAATGATTTTTCTGGTAATCACCTGTGAAATTATAAAATAAAAATGAAGTCACATCAGGAAATTTTTTACTGAAATAAAAGTTTACAACAATAGTAGTTTTCAAAAATAAAATCGTATATTAATAAAATAAAAATGCTAGTTTCTAAATAAATTCTAAATTTCTTCTTTGAGGAATCTGAGTATTTCCTTGACTCTGAATGTACTAATGAAAAGTTTTAAGAAAACAAAGCGATAGTATCACTTAATTCAACGAATAAGTTTCATTAGGAGAAATTAATTTCAAACATTTCTTTCTTTTAAAAATTTGCAAAATTCAATTTATATTTTCTCTACGTAACTGTAATGATGCAAAAATTAAAAACATAAATTATTGTTTTTCCTGATATGCTAAAATGTGCTAATATTTTTTGCAGTTTAACTTTTATAGCGAAAATTAATTCTTAAAAAGTAAATTAAATTATATTAAAATAAAATTACTATAAATAATTTACTAAATTTTATTTTAACTCAGGTAAATTTCAAATAAAATAGTGTATATTAGTTTATTGTGCAGTTAAGAAATACTTATAAAAATACAGAAACTTTTTTGCACGTAATTTTTTTTTCAGAAAAAAGAAATTTTTAAATACTAAGGAAAGATTGTATTCTTTTAAAAATTTACTGCATTCAAAAATTTCTAATAATATTCGTTTAAAAAAGCATTACATATCTGTATATTAAATTTCCTATATAAAATTTATAATTTTTGAGAAAAGTAGTGTTTATTTAATATGTTGAGAAAACGATATTTTAATATACTTCAGAAGTTAAAATTGTTTAACTATTAGATACTAACCTTACGCATTAAACATATTTCTTCAATCCTGTACCATTTATAAATTTTAGATTTGTTATATAATAGTTGTAGAAAATAAATATTTAAAGATATTATACATTATAGTTAAATGCATAAAGATATTTAGAACAATTACATGTAAAAACTAATATGAGTCTACAGATAATTACTTATGAGATTGATTAGCAGAGATAATATATTTTGGATGAAATTTTAAAGTAAATACGTGCAAGTAACTTATCCCATTTTATAGTATATTTTTATAAAGATATTATATCATCAATTTAATTACTCTTATTCATTCAATAAAATGCAAAGTTTTACCTCTTTAAAAGTATATATTTTATTTAATCTTCTTACTAGAAGGTTACAATAAGCATTCTTTAATATTTTCGAAAAGATTGTGTTCACATATAAACATTAGAAAAGTCCTCTTTTATGCAAAGGAAACAGTATACTGATTACTTTATTAATCAATAACAAATATTTTCTCCTTTTAATGGGAGAAAATAATAAAAAAAACCAAACTTTTAAATAGTATAATGTATTATAATTATTTTGTATTCTCACTATAACTTATATTATAAATTTTAATGAAGAAATAATGTCTTTAAGGTGGAAACTTCTGATTTTAAATGATTAGTGGTTTCTAAATGCGGAAAAACGAAAAAGTTGATCAAGCAATTGCATGAATAATTCAATGAAATTGAGTGGAACACTACACAACGTATAATAAGATATAAAACAACATTAAAAATTATTAGAGAATTAGTCAACATTACTTAGCATATGTATGTAAGTAGTAAATTAAAAGCATCAGTTTGTTAGAAGAAAAGTCCTTCCAATAATAAAAAACATCACGGAGAATTTTCGCAGCATCCTCGATAGGCCGCATATTTGGCAACATTTGTCAGCTATACCTAATGCTATCAATTACCTTTAAGCCAGCAAGAGTTTCATTTTGTATAAGTTTGATGTACAATATCCTCATAAAAAGACATGGATAATTGTACATCTACAAAAAAGAACATAGATATAATTTTTCCTTGGAAAATTTCATTTACTCAATTACAATAAATGGTAACCTAAAGGGTAACAGATTCCATTTCCGTTTTAATTCTAATCGGGTTTTGTTTTACTGTTTTAGAAACAAAATAGGGAGGGGATCTACTGGTGGTGCCATCTATCGAATGATTTAAAGAGCAAAGACGTACTTTCACCTTCGTGGTGCTATGATTAAAACGAAAGACGTTCCTTATAGACTTAAATTCGCATAGTTAATGCATAGCGAGCATGACTTGTCCAAGTGTCATAAGTAACAACAACAACATAAATAACAACAGAAACAAAATGAATTCCTCTATAAAGGAATATGGTTTTCCAATAATTTGCCTTCTACAAGGATTACTATGTTGAGATTCCCAAATCATACCTCAAATCCTGTGTTGCAATAAGAGCGGAAAGAAAGTAACCCGTTCCCTCGTATGCAATTCACATTGACGAAGATTTCTATTCAACAGGTGTTGATGGAATCCTTTCTGAACCTGTAAAAAACAAAGGATCTGAATAGAATTGAAATTTTTGTTCAGTTATTTTTTCATGGAAGTAAAATTCCCGATGATTTGTAACAATAATAGTAATTGTTTATTTTTGACCAAATACTTTGAAATCCAAATCAAATGTTCAAACTTGGATCCAAATAATATAAATGGAGAAAAGTCTAAAATATCGCACGATATTAAATTAATTTTAAAAGCCTTTTAATCTTTTTACAGAACCTAATAATTATTTCATTGCTTAGGTGTGCACAATTGAATGTCAAAGTTATCTTATATTTTTACGGATTAATCTCACTATTTTATGTTTCTTTTCTCAGTATTCAAGGCTGTTTTAATACTTGCTCTTAAATATACTCTTCAAATGCCATTGGGCGTAGTTTTATTTAGCACCAGATACTAATACAATATGCTGAATATCAATATGAAACATCATAGTTTTAATTAGGTGAACATTATGTGATGTGATTTTGTTGTTCTAGTGAAAAAACAATGCATTATTTTCTTATTTCACCACAATTATGATTTTGAATGATCACTACGTGATTAAACTCGTATATATATGATAAAACTCATCTTCTCATTTAATATTCATAGATGAGCAAATCTTAAATCATGTTAGGTAAGATAACACTATAAATAGAATAAAAGCATCAGTTCTCATCAGCCTCTATTGCATTTCTATTTTCAATTAATAAGAGTATGGTTGTATAATTGTAAGATATACGAAATGTCATCTACGAATTATAATTCTACACATCCGCATTTGTTTCAGGGACATTTCTCTGCTAATGATTAGATAGGCTCCATGACCATTTGGAAGTTATATTTCCTGGAACTCTGCTAGGAAAGTGAATCATGTCATATATTTCTATCATGCATGAGGTGTAGCATTTGATTTCAATAGCATTAGAACCAGTATATATGTCTAGCATGATGATAGGGCCGTGCACTTAAGCAACGATACAACATTCCAGGACTTGTCATAACTCTCTCGTTGCTTACCAAGTTTGCCGGAGAGCTTATACTTAGGCATTGTCCAATATGGCAAGTTGAAAAGCTTAATCAAAGCTAGTCCCATTGATATCAATATGGGTCCAGTCATCAAGACCACAGCTGTTATCACACACATCAAGACCACACTAATCATTTATCTCCATGTTCAAAATCCTATATAGATTGAAAAGTAATCCCAAATAAAAGAAAGTTCCAACACAAAACGTTCCATCAGATACGTATACATAATTAAAAACATTAGTAAAAGTCTTTCCAAAAGAATTATACAAACTATCACTCTTATTTCAATAATACCCATAAGTAAATAGAACAATACCTTATGGATTTTCTCCAGTCAAAACTAATTTCAATGAAAATTATTAGCGCTGTTTGCAATAAATGTTTCAACAGCAAATTTAAAATATTTTATAGATAAAAAAAATAAGCGAAAATTTGATATTTTATATTTGCATGATAATTTAATTACACGTTTTATGCAATTTAATAAATTCAATGAATATTCATTAAATTCAGTAAATTTAATTTTGTTCATTAACTATTTCATTTATTACAAAGTGATGTTTAATGTTTAAGCGAATGTTTATAGTTTATATATTAAAAACGATATTTTTACTCACTAATTTATTGAATATTAAATCTCAATACTGTAAATAAATATTTGCTTACAAATGCTATGCTCTATACAGAAGACCTAAATTTTATATTCTTTTATTACTGCATAGCGACATTAATTTTATTTAGTTAATTATAATTAGAAATATAAAAAAATTAAATTGAAGTTGTGTAATACAGTAAAAGGACTAAATTTCAATTAATCTCTTTCCATTGCATTTATCTTATTATGATTTTTATTTTTTTCATAATCTTTTAATACCTTTACTAATGCTTTTATACTTTAACTAATATTCTTTAACACACACACACACACACACACACACACACATATATATATATATATATATATATATATATATGTACACATAATTAATAAGTAAAGTAAATTTACTTTTACATGCCTGCCTCTTCCTTTTTGGTAAGTAAAATAGTTAATTAAAATTTTATACTAATTAGAGTACATGTTCTCTGTTTTAAATAAGTTTAAAGATAAATATTTTGTACGAGTAAAAACAATGCTAATATTGATCAGCAATAAGATAATATTAGCTTTATTAGTGCCTCTCTTTCCTTGCTTTTTAATAAAGTAATTTTTTAAATCATTTTTCAAACAATATTTTAAAGATTTATAATATATGAATAGAAATATTTTTTTTAAATTTAAAGCTAATTTTTTAAAAAAAATTGCTTATAATTAATTACACCTCTATAAATATTTATATTTTCCTCTTTATTTTACAAATTTTTCTATATGTATTCTCAAAAATAATTAATTATGTACAGAAAGTATTAGCATTGTTTTTTTATAAGAATTAATCCTTTTTGAATGCTTTTCTTTGATTTTTATTTTACGTATTTGCAATATATTTTTATCGGTGATATTAATTTAAATTGACATTTCCTTTTTTATTATAAGGTATAATGAAAACAGAAATGTTTTTATTCTTTTATATATTAGTTTTCTAGGTTGTTATGCTAAATCTTATTGTATAAATTTCTAAAAAACTTTTATCATATTTCTTTAATAAATTTAACTAGTTTCTTTTTTTAAAAACAGAAAAGCTAACGGAAGAAAAAGAAATACTTATATAATATGCAAGAAGCCATAGTCTTTTATATTTGTCGTGCAATCTTTCATGAAATGTTATAGAAACACACTTAAATTCTAAAAATTAACAGCGTGTCATTGGCAAGTGTTACATAATAAGTTATGTATATTTACCTGAACGAAGTATTGTACACACAGAAAATATTCCTAGCTCTTAAAATGTACTTTATTTTTTATTCAAAGAGACTTTAAAACATTTTTAAAAATGCATTTTTTATTTTTACAACAATAACAAATCTTATTGTAACAACAATAAAATAAGTATTATACTAAAAATGTAATTTTTACATAGATTTTTAGCGAAATATTTAGACACATTCCATTTATACCTTTTAAAAAAAAAACTTCTTAAGTTCAATTCCTGTATGATTGTAATAATTTTCTTAAAATTTATTTCAATTAAATTTGAT
This sequence comes from Latrodectus elegans, assembly GCA_030067965.1. Lineage (NCBI taxonomy): Eukaryota > Metazoa > Arthropoda > Arachnida > Araneae > Theridiidae > Latrodectus > Latrodectus elegans. The sequence continues at coordinate 47,121,316 of CM057818.1, read as the reverse complement.
CTTTACTTTCAATTTTTAATACTTAAATAACATTTTAAACATCGTGAAAATTTATCAAATTTACATATTTAAATTTAGGAACACTTAACTAATGGTATAAAAGTGTAAATAATAAAAGTGTAAATAATGTACTGAAATAAATGTTACACCTCCACCAAACGAAAATATTTTTAAGAAATAAAGCATTATGAGGTATCTAAATAAAATAAAATTAGTAAGTTTTTTCTACAGATGCTCCATAAAAATGATTTGATTCAGCTGATTTGATCATGTGATCATCAAAGCATGACATAGATTTTGATATCCTAAAATGTATTAATTTACTTGAAAGGCAGTATATCTAGCCCTATGAACGAGCAAGGTGGTAATCAATCTGTCCCCGATTGGAACTCACAACCCATCAAATCGAGACTTGATTCTGTAAAGATTTACCACGCTGTTGGCTCTTACATTATTCATTTGTTAATTGATGTTCAGAAATCAGGATTATTATTATGAAATTAACTGTATTTATGAATTCATTTCAAATATAAATGCATTTTTCTAATACAAGAATGTTCGTATATTATAATAAATAGAATAATTTTGGTAATTTAAGCGAAACATTTTAATGTAAATAAAGATTACATAACTTGTGTTAAAAATTTTATGCACTATTCGAGTTAATTAATACACATTCGTGAAATTTTAGTAATATTTTTAAAGCATATTTATGTTTTTTATCTTTTGTAAATGTTATCTAAACATTTTATCAGTTGTTAAAAGAATGATTAAACTTTTTCTAAATATAAAAAATGCAAACGAGCAATAATGTTACAATATGTTACAGTAAGTACTATAGAAGCACTTTCTAAGCATTGTGAATTAAGCAGATACTTGAGATTGTCTTTAATCCGTTCGATGTCATCATTTTGTGTCACTAAATAGAAGGATTTCTAAATGAAATTTAAAAATTGCTGATTTCAGTATAAAACTAAAGAAATCTCATAGAAATAGAATAATAGACAATTTTAGAAAAACTAAAACATTTACTACATTTTAATTCAAAACACAAAAATTACTATTTAGCTGAAACTTCTTTAATATAGCAATCTAATACAATTTTTCAACTATGTTCAACATTTAAGATTGGAAATTATATATTGAAAACGAAATGCTATCGTAATTTAATATTCATTGTTTAATATTATTACAAATTGGTAATATAATTTTAACAATTAAATATATATATTAAAAATGATTTTCAAAATATTTTAATAATAAAAGAATCTTTTTTATCATGAAAACCATTATTAAAATATCACATTTATACAAGATGAAATAAATGTATTTACAAAATTTAAAATTGGAACACTCCAGATTTTATTTCTAAGCTTATTCAATAGATTAACTGTTGAAATATAAGTAAAGTCAAACTCTAACTAAAACACATGAGATTTCCTTGTTCTCAATAAAACTATTCTAAGAGTACTTCTGTGAATACTTCTCAAAAGCTAATTTCTCTTTAGATGAATGTAACTTCTAACTAAATGAGCAATTAATTTTAAGAGAGAAACCACTACCTTCCTTTCACTGCCGGTTTCCTCATCTCACCAACACCATAAAGTTTCGCATCCCAATTAGCATTATAACTTAATTTCACCTTCCATTTATTCTCTAAAGTGCTAACATGCTCACAATGGATACCTTCGTTTAAAATTTATTTTTAAAAAGCAAAATAAAAGTTAAATAATTCTTTAATTTTTCAGGAGCAAGCATAATTCTTCGATATTATTAAGCATTATATCAAGATATTGAATATTTAAAATATCTTCATATGAGAATTATTTCTCAGAACAATAAAATAATTCATGCAATTGCAGATAGATAAATAAATAATTTCTTAAATTTGTGAGATTACTACTTGTATCACATTTTAACAAATTTTGAATTAAACTTCTAAAATTTGTGAATGCAACTTTAAAATTTGTTTGCATAGAATATATTCATTAATTATTTGATTAAAAAACCTTATATAGACTTTATATATATATATGTATATATATATATTTATATATATATATATATATATATATATATATATATATATACATGTATATACATATATATATATACATATATATACAAATATATATATATATATATATATATATATATATATATATATATATATATATATATATATATAATATATATATATATATATATATATATATATATATATATATATATATATATATATATATATATATATATATATATATATATATATATATATATATATATATATATGAATGTATAGAAAGAGAGAAAGAAATATGGTATGTACTTTCCATAGTCTTTAGGGATATTTTCTTCAAAGATTTCTCATTGCTATAATTAATTTAATTAAATGAAGATATTTGTAATCCTTTTCATTTTATATTCGTTTTGATGTGAGTATTTAAATACAGGTTATTTAAATTTAAAAAGTATTTTGTGCACAATGTAAAATGTATTATTTACTTTAATCATTATGAAATCAGAAATTTAATATTTAATTTAACATTTATGTCCAGTTTAGGTGTTCAATTATACGAAAATATATGCTTATGAACATTAAAATATATGTTCTGAACTAACTTAATAAGTCAACTAAATATAAATTATTTTAAGGTTAGCTAATTGTTTTCCTTTAAACTTTTTTCACACATATTGATAATTTTAGAATTATATATTTAGGTAAAACTTTCCGTTCAATTTCTATACTCTACGTATGTATCTGTGATTTTTATTTTTACAGAAATTATAAATTTTTGTAAATATTTTTCTGTATAAAACTATTAATAAATGTAGCTTTGTAATATAAAATAAATATTAATTAAAGCGTTATTTTATTTTTCGATCAGAATAAAATTTTTATAATTTCCTTTACCTTTCTTAAATTTAGGTTTCAATTGATAAACAAATTTAAAAGCATTTCTCTCCAATTCCTTTCTTTCTTTTAAAATGAATTATAAATTTAGAATCTTAGTCAAACTTATTTGCTTAATAATTCAGTTGCAGTTAAAAATTTCAGAAAAGTTTGCTTAGTTATTTAAAAAAAATTTCCCTGGGAACTGTAAGATTCCTTCTAAAAAAACTTCAAATTCATTATGTTTCCTGCTCTATGTTTAAAAAAAACATTTCTTTTAAACACACATCCTCGACTTACTTCAATATTTATTCTACGTAATAAAACTTATTCGCATAAAATATTAGCTTTTTTATTTAGATAAGATATTTTGATAAATTTATACAAATTATCTAAATCAACAAGAATCTCTGGCATATACGTTTTTAATTTTGAAATACCAGTAAGAAGTTTTAATTTAAATACTGCGAAAAAATTAATTTTAATAAATTTTCTTATTAAATATCGAAAAATGTTCAGTTAGAAATTTATTCACCATCATTTTTTAAGATAATGGTTGACAATTAATTTTATTTCGTTTCTCTTGTTGTTTTTTGTTTTCTACCTAAATTATAACAAATATAATATAGTATGAAATATAAATATGCTTTATTCCTTTTTATCACTATTGCTTAAATTTATGTCATGAATAAATCCTACCGAGTGGAAGTTAAAATTAATTTTAAGATTGATAACTATTAATTTGTTGCTTCAAAAAATAGAAATCATTTTCATAAAAAACTTCTTTACATATATTACATGTATTTGTTCCAGGAGACGAATTAAATTTTTAATATGAAACATTAATGAAAAATCAAATGTTATGTATTGTACCGAGCTTCGGGGTTTGTGTTGAATGAGAGTCGATGAAATAAGCTCTGAAACAATCGCAAGAATTTTATTTGTAGAACTTTCATAAAAGATGCAGAATCATGCAATTATAACAGTTACGAATCACAATTATACAGTATTGATTCAACGGTAAACAGCTCCCAAAAACAGGCCTTCATATCGACAGTTCGTATCCAATAGCTTAACACTGCCGCTGCAAACTCAGAAACAGACTCGGTCTATGGAACGGTAGTATTTGTAGCTTACTTGGCGTGAAAGCTTAGGTCTTTCTTCATGGTTCTGGAAGCTTCCAGGTCATCTCGCTCAATAATGGTCCTAGAGATTATGTGGTGAAAATTTCTTAAACTATCCATTTCTCGCCAAATCTCGCCTAGTCGCCAAAAATCTTGCCAAGTGATTTCCAAGCCGCCAAATCACTGGATAAGTCGTTCTTAACGTAAGCCTATATCTCTCCATTTTCGTCCCCGAATTTGGGCTTGGATCTGTCAGTGATATCTGAAAACGAATACAAAAAAATTTTTCAAGCTTAGTAACAATATTATTTAACATTAAAATTGTAACACTGAAAATGAGTTATAAAAATATGTGTTCTCATGTTAGTATTAGAGTCTTCACTGCAAATCAATGAACAAAAGTTAATAAAATGAAGATTGAAATAATATACTTATAATTTTGTTACATGTATTCTCTTGCAAATACAAATTCAATATGTTTGGAAATGGGTATTCGTAATATCGATAAATAAATGAAGAATTCTGATAACAAATCAGATAAATCGGTCTTCAGATGATCTAAGTACGCAGTATATATAATTTGGTACTTTTGGTGATACTTTAAAATTTAGACTAAATCTATACTTAACGTTGGAGCAATTTAATTAGGAATTTTGGTTTATCAGAAACATTCCTAAATATGCAATATGTCTATTTTAGTGATTTTGGTGATACTTTAAAATTTCGACTAAATCTATACTTAACGTTGGAGCAATTTAATTAGGAATTTTGGTTTATCAGAAACATTCCTAAATATGCAATATGTCTATTTTAGTGATTTTGGTGTTACTTTAAAATTTCGACTAAATCTGTATCTAAGTTTGGAGCAAATTAATTAGGAATTTTGATTTGTCAGAAACATTCTTGTGATATTCTTTCTGAATTATATTAAAAATGTATTAAATTCACTCTCGAAATCATTACCATGTAAAAAAGCACAAATTGATATGCCATGTAATTAAACCAATTGATGATATTTCTCCTCCAATCCCAACTAAGTATGAGGTATGTCTAATTTAGAGCTTTTTGTAATACTTTAAAATTTAGACTAAATCTATATCTAGGGTTAGAGCAATTCAATTAGGAATTTTGATTTATCAGAAACATTCCTAAATATGCAGTATGTCGACTTTAGGGCTTTTGGTGATGCTTCAAAATTTAGACTAAATATATATCTAAGGTTAGAACAATTTAATTAGGAATTTTCATTTATAAGAAACACTTCTGTAATATTCCTTCTGAGTTATATTAAAATTGTTAAAAATTGACTCACGAAATCATTACCATGTAAAAAAGCAGAAATTGATATGCCATGTAATTGTACCATTTGATGATATTTCTCCACCAATCTCTACTAGAAATAATTGAAAATCAAAGTTAATGACATTGCAAATAATTACATTGATAGAAATTAAAGTTTCCAGTATCACGTGAAAAGCATGTATGAGTAGTTAATTAGTGTGAATATCCAATCGCAAAAACAATTATCAAGCAATCCTACTGAGAGCAGTAGATACGGATTTAGATTAAATTCCTCAACGATTTTCGTGTTTTCGTTATGTTGGTGATATGTGCTGATTTTTTATTGTACTATTGTGATATGAAGCTTCTCTTAATTCCAAATGAATCAACGTACATAAATAAAATTAAATAGATATTTCAATGGTACAAGCATCCGATAATGTATTCTAGCTCCTTGAATTCATCTGAATCATTTTCTATCTAGGATAATTCTTATTAGCCCTCCACCAAGATGTCTGTAATTTCTAAAGCAAGTTAGTACGCTCTATAATCAGTATGATCTCTAAATTATTTTTGACTTAGCTTTTGAACAATATATTGAGACACTGAATCCCTTGTCTTATGCTATTGACTGCTTTAAAAGTGTATTTTAAACGTTTATGATCAAAATTGTTTTATTATTTTGATCTATTTTTCAAAAATAATTTATTTTTTATTTAATAATGAGAAATACATTTGCTTAAAAGTGATTATAAGAAAGTAAAAAAAATAAATTATTAAAGGGTTAAATAACTTTGAAAGAATTAGAAATATAGATTACAAATTATTCAGCTATTTTTATTAAACTCTCATGAAATAAATCGTATGAAATGTATTCACGATTAACACAAAGACTATTTTAATTATTTCTTAAAAAATAGCTTAATTAAATCGAAATTATAATTTACATCAATAAATCTATACAGAAAATAACAGCTTCATTATAATTAGAATAGGAAAACTATATAATATTAACAAAAATACCTAATTGTTAGATTCTCTTTTTTTTTCATTTATACTTTATATATTTGGTAAATGGGGTATAACAACAAAATTAGAATGAAAAAACATTTGATGATCAATAGCGCCACTTTTAATTATTTTATTTTATTTTTTTTATTTATTATTTATTGATTTATTTTTTTCAAATTATGATATAATTTTAACAACATTAAGATTTATTTAACAATTATTAAACAAAAAAGGAGGTTATATTTTAATGATCTTTTGTTGTTGCTTTGCAATAAATCATTATTTAATAATTATAATTGCTTTAAGAAAAAAATTATGATTTATCATGATGGGTTTTAAAACTAAGTTCTTATTGTATTAGATTTATTTGAAATGTTTGCTATGAACAATTAATAGAAATGAAATTTCAATTAATTGCTTAATAAATTGCTTATAAAGAATATGGAGAAAGCATTTAAAAAAGTTTTATCAGTTGAAAACTTGTAATTGATAGTTTCCTCAATAAGAAAGACAAAAATAATATAATTTTGTGCATTAAGGTTAGGTATATCGACATACTTAATAAATAATAATTTACTTTTTCACTCTGTAAATTTTCAAATGATGAATTTCGCACGATGAAATTAATTAATGTTATATCAATGAGATTTTAGAAAGGATATTTTAACACAGATTGGACATTAATTGAATAGTTTGAATGTTCATACATTTTTTAATTTATTTACGTAAATAAAAATATTTCATTCAGCTTATATTTTTTGATTAAATACAATAAATCTAACTAATAACTCATTTTAAATCAAAGGTCTCATTCAAACTATAAATCTCAAATTACATACTATTTCAGTGTATTGTGTTTTAATTGCTTTTCCACACTCTCATAAAATTTAATCACATTAAGAATATTACAATGATTAAAATTATAATACATTCAAATAATGCTTAGGATTTGATCAAATGCACTTGTTGTTTCCGACAATGATTAAAAGTAACAATTAGGTAACGATAACAAAAAAATTCGAAAAATTACTAATTTAATACTTTTTTTGAAATTTTGTTACTGTATTAAAAGACACATCGAATCAATAGTAGTAATTTTATAACATTGCACTAACAGAATTTTTCATGTACTTCATTTTTGATTTAAGCACTTTAAAGCGATGAAAGCATTTCTCAAAAATGAAATTGTAACTGATTTGCTTTAAAATTTCTTTTTAAATTAATTTAATGCTCCTCAATTTAACTAAATTATTGATACAGCATTAAAATATTAACGTTACAAAGTTAAGGTAATAAATTGTAATAATGAATATTCATAGCAGCAATTTCAAGCTCATCATTTATTACAGACAATGAAAATATTTTCAGTTTAGCAATATGTATAAAAATGTATTTTAATTTATAAATATGCATTTTAAAAAGTTATTTTACAGATATCGAATAAACTTGTTATATTTTGTAAGTACTTACATCACTTATATTTAAAATATAGCTTAAAAATATTTAATACATTTAAATAAATGTAAATAATTTAAACCAATATTTGAATGGTGGATAGTATGTTGAAATTAATTTATAGTATATGGTATTTAATTCACAGAAATTGCTTTCATTTTCAAAAAAACAGTGTGACAATTTTTATTTCCTTAAATTAGATTGATATTCGATTATTTTTTATACATGACAAAGATGATTTCAAATTCAAATATCAATAATTGTTTAAGGAAAATTTTTATATCTATTATATACGTATTTCTATGGGTACAGATGACGAAAAATCCAGGATGCCAAATTCTTAGTTTAAAATCATGAATTATGAGGCATCTGTACATGAATTATGAGGCATCTGTACTTATAAATATATAAATCCAAAAATATGCTAAAGTAATAAATACAGTACTAAAAATTCAATATAATATAATATGAAGTACAATACATTACACAGAAAATCTTGCCAGCACAAAAGCAGCTAAAGAAAAATGTGTCAATATAACTAAGATAAAACATGAAAAATCATTATTACAATTAAAACTATTAAGATATTAAAGGAGATTGCAACTATTTTTTATTCAAATAACAAATTTACCTTTGGCTACTCTCCTATTAGTCTAATATATAAATTCAATCTAATTTGCTGATTTTGGAATTATGTATTTTTTCCACTGTATGTGTGTTTCCATCTTTTGTGAGTATGTTTACTTTTCTTAATATACACTTATTCTAACTTGTGAACTAAATGTATCTTTAATTTTCCTTTTATATATATATATATATATATATATATATATATATATATATATATATATATATATATATATATATATATATATATATATATATATATATATATATATATATATATATATATATATATATATATATATATATATATATATATATATATATATATATATATATATATATATATATATATATATATATATATATATATATATATATATATATATATATATATATACATACATATACATATTACATATAAAAAAGAAAAATTAAAGATACATAAATACTATTTATATATATATATATATATATATATATATATATATACACTTAAAAGATACTATTTATATATATATATATATATATATACATATTATATATATATATATATAGTATATATATATAAATATATATGTATAAATATATATATATACATATACATATACATGTATACATATATATATATTTGTATATATATATATATATATACTCTCACAAACATTATAAAATTATTAAATTTCAAAGTAAATTACATTTTACAGCACCGTCATTTTTAATTCTACCTTATTCAAGAACATAATTAAGAATAAAGCTCTTTGAGATCTTGAATTATTTGCTTCACTTCAGTTCAATAGAAATAGTAATTAATCTTTCGGAAAAGATACTGCTGAATTATACTTAGACCATTTCCGACATTAAAGTATCATTAAGCATTTTGTCGTTTTGATTACAAATAAAGGAGTTCTTTCATTTAAGCTCTTAAGTTTCTTAAGTTTCGAGATAAAATCCTTCACTTGACGGTATCTTGGTATATATCTCATTCCTTACTCATATTGTTTATCCAGGTTTGTATGTCTCAAGCTATTATATCATCAAGAGTTATAAATATTTTGTAAATGTAGGGATCACATTGGATAAAAGTAGGGATCATATATCAAAATATTTAAATGTCTAATATGCTAAAAATTAAAGCACAGGACATTTTATTTTAAACTTTTCTTTGTTAAAACATTATATTGTCAGCTAGCAGAAATTTTACTAAATAATCAACTTTGTAGAGTTGCCATAAATATGACTAATATTGTTTTTATTGCAAACTTCTAGAAACGTTTCAGTTTTATATTTTTAGACTTCCTCTCATTTTATAATTTATCCTATTACAAAAATTTACCTAGAAAAATAATTTAAAATGTTTTAACGACATCAAATTTTATTTTAAAAAAAGGCTTAAAATTAACTCTCATTAATTACAGCTGAAGAAATATACAGCTGAAAAGTATATCATATATTTTTTACATTCTAGACTCTTAAAACTTGAATTTAAAATTAATTACAAAACAATATACTATTTTAAAACATATTTATGCAAATAGGTACTAACTATAAAAATTCGAAATATATTTAAGTTTTTGCGTGTGAAATCCATCAAAGAAAACATTATGAATCTTTAAATTTTAGAATTTTCTAATTTATGTTAATTTAAATTTAATCTCTTTTTGGAACTACCTTGAAACAATATTAAAGTCAGTCCCTTTGAGATCTATCAATATGTAGGACTACATTAAAAATGAATTATTCTTAATATGAAGGAATATAATTATCACTTTTTTTATTATTTTCGATATTTTTGATTTATATCAATATTTTTGAGAATAGTTTGCTTTCCATCCTAAGTAAATAAGGAATGGTGGTAGATTAATTGTATACAAGCAATGATCGTACACAAGCAGTTATCGTATATCAACAAGCAATTCTAATCAAGTTACCCTTATTAATTTATTATTATTTTTGATACTTATTTTAATTTCAATAATTATCATAAAGAAATTTATTGAAAGATTTCAATCATTTATATCTTTATGATTTTCAGCACCACTTAAAAAAAGAGTATTTAAAATTACTGTAGGATTTTATTCACATAAATCTCTCTCTCTGTGTGTGTGTGCGTGTGTGTCTCTGTCTCTCTCTCTCTGTCTCTCTCTCTCTCTGTCTCTCTCTCTCTGTCTCTCTCTCTCTGTCTCTCTCTCTCTCTGTCTCTCTCTCTCTCTGTCTCTCTCTCTCTCTGTCTCTCTCTCTCTCTGTCTCTCTCTCTCTCTCTCTCTCTGTCTCTCTCTCTGTCTCTCTCTCTCTGTCTCTCTCTAAATAAAAAAAAAGTAATCATTGAAATTTACTTCATATTTGAATCTTTTATCTCTCTGTCTCTCTCTCTGTCTCTCTCTCTCTGTCTCTCTCTCTCTGTCTCTCTCTCTCTCTCTCTCTCTGTCTCTCTCTCTCTGTCTCTCTCTCTGTCTCTCTCTCTGTCTCTCTCTCTCTCTGTCTCTGTCTCTCTGTCTCTCTCTCTCTCTCTCTGTCTTTCTTTCTCTGTCTCTCTCTCTGTCTCTCTCTCTCTCTGTCTCTCTCTCTCTGTGTCTCTCTCTCTCTGTCTCTCTCTGTCTCTCTCTCTCTCTCTCTCTATCTCTATCTCTGAATGTTACACATCAAACATCCTCTATTCATATGCTTCGTAATTTATACGTAAAAAATATCTTCTCTCAATACACTGAAATGTTTTAATTTTTTCTAAATAAAAAAAGTAATCATTGAAATTTACTTCATATTTGAATCCAAAATTTTATCCTTAGTGATTGACTAAATAAAAATGTGTACATTTTTAACGAACTTATAAATGCATGTTATGCTTTTATTACTTTTATGTAATTTAAAACAGTATTAATTTTGTATACCTTGTTTTTATTCACTTATTATTTCAACTTATAGTCACAAAATTCATGTTTTTACTTACTTATACTTTCTTATGATTTTTAACATAAATTTTTAACATAGTATTTAATTTCATAATTTCGTTTCCTTATAGTTAACTTTTACATTATAGTTAATAAAACGTATCAAAATAGGTGAATTCTTGGAATATTGTGAATTTTCCATCATTTGTTTTCTATAGTTTCATTTTAAAAAGATGTATTTTCCAAATTGGATGCTCTTATAGAATTATATTCATTTTATAACTAAATTTTGATACATGAAATCGATTTCAAATATAAATATAATTATCTGCTTAGTTTAAAACTACTTACTATCAGCTTTCTCTTCCTAAAATTCAGAAAAGTTTTATGTTTGACTAAATTTAACACTCAATATGAAAGCAAGGAACAATTGTTTTCTTTGCAAATTTTAAAGTATATTTAATGAAGCAAAAATGATTAATTAATAAAAATTTTAATCTTTGAGACTTAGAAATGTTCTTAGAAAATTCTTACTTAAAACACGCTACCGCACAAGGTGGAGTTTGTTATGTATTGCATAGCTTTAGGGTAGAGAGGAGTATAAGTTACTCAGTGTCTCAATTACTTTAAATACCTATTCTCATTAACAAATCTTTTCAAACATTCTCTTCATATTATCAAACTTTTGTAAATGCACATATATAAATAATGAGCTTATTGATTATAATACAAACACATTTTAGACATCTTGATAAATTTTACTAATTGCCATCTATTGTTTTCTTTTATTTTACGATATTTGTCCTCGTTACCGGTCATTCTTAGTAATTTTTTATAGTTTCATGTGTAATGCGATCATAATTGATGACTTAAAATATAAATATGCCTTGCATATTTTTGTACTAATATTTTAATTAGTTTAAAAATTCAACGGATTATATAATTTATAATCATACATCTCCTTTCAAATTCTAAAACAGTGAATTTAATTCCTTATGGTGGGATATTTCCCGGCTAACAAAATATTACTAAGAAAGTAAATTATTCAACATTATAAAAAAAATGGTTAAATAAATATTAATGAACAATATGTTAAATTTGTTTAGTTTCCTAGTGCTTTAGTGGAATTAACATATATGTTTCAGTTTTTTTTATACAAAACAAACTAAACGCAAAAGTGATGTTCATACATAAAATATGCAAGTGATATTTAATAAGCAAAATCCAAAGAAAATTCATAAAAAAAGTGCTTCTAAATAAGATTAAAAGTATTATAACAGTTATAAAATTTGAATACATTTGATTAGATTTTGTTAGTACAGAGTATTTTAATATCTCAATTGTAAAAATGCATTGCTGTTCTTGTTACTTATACCCCTAATATTGGAAAACTTACATCAGATCCAAAAAGTCCCTACGTGCCAGATCACCATAAATCAGATCATGATTACCACACAATTGCTTTCAAGAGGCTCCAAGTTAATTAAGTAGGTAATTAGGAATGACAGAGAGGGAAAGAAATAAAGAGAGAACATCCTCTTCCCTTTCAAGCACAAAAAACGTTTTTGATTTCCGCTTCTAAATATCTCCATGACCGATTAAAAAGACCGAGGCCACTGCATGACAGAGACAAACCAAAAATGTTGGCAACATACCAATGGTGAACTTGTGAAACACGCGCTACAAAGAGCATCTTCACTCTGCTCTTTTGTTGCATGCCCCTACAGTCATCTGTGCTAGACCAGACCATAACGTTGAACACCCTTAAAATTTCAAGGATCATCAAAGGATCATTGTATAAATCATGCTTGGATTGCCCCAGGCATTCAAAGATGTTTTCTGAATTAGCTTGTTCAGCAAAACAGTTGGTACATGTCTCAAAAATTTTAGTGTCCTCAGAAAATTAAAATGATCTAAGGTAACTACTTCGGAAGTGGGCGAGAGCAGTTTGATCCTGTCTTTTAAAGTCATAAGCAACTGAACTTCCCTTATAAGAACACTTGTGTTCTGCTGGTACAATCCACGTAGTTTTATTCCTGATTTTTATCCTTGAAAAGATTTCCAAAATGGTGAGAGGTGCCAATGGTTCAGAAGCCTCACGAGCTCCCGCCTAGGCCAAAATGCTTGCAGTTTCATTTCCCTCTAAATCTACATCGCGAGGTATCCACTGTAGATGAATGCCATGGGATATAGATAGCCGTTTTCATCTATTGAGTATCGATACTCCAGCTCTGTCTCTTACACTTTGTCAATTTCTCAAGTGCTGAGTCGCATTTTTGCTATCTGGCAAACTCGGTATTTCTTTTCCAGCTGGAAGGGATACAAGATAATACAGGGCTTTGTCCATGGCTATTGGTTCACTGCAAAATACAGAGTAGTAATCAGGATTTCTTCTCTGAATCTTAATTTCATGATCTTGTCATTTGATGTAAATTTCATTGCCAGAATGGTTATATGCATCTCTACTACCTTCTGTATAAGCTTTAACAGCGTCACTTGGAATTCGATTCTCTCGAGGACAAGTTGTTTACTGTCTTATTATGGAGTGGATGTCTGATGGAATAAGCTTATTTAAATTGTTTATCGGAAGATAGCAACCATTGTTAGTGAGCATATCCGGTAACTCATTAGCATTAATGTCAAAATGCGAGGGAATCCACAGAGGGCATACAAGGGTTTTCAGGCAAACAATTTCGCAGATAATCTGCAAAATAACGTGGTCTGGGATATCAAATATTTTTGGTGAGCTTTTAATATACTGCTTAGCGTTCTTGTTATTAGCCAAAGTCCAAATGCTATTTTTGTCAGTCATCAGAACGTAAATAAGATTTACTTCAACACCATGATCTCCGATCTAAAAGCTGAGAAATAATTAAGGTTTATGATGTTGAATCTACTTTCATCCTCAATACAGTGTTTACAAAAAGTCCACTCACTGTGCTACCGTCTTCAAATCTGCTAATGGCCATATAGATGACCAAGGTTTTGAATGGGATGCTATTATCAACATCTAGGTTAACTGTTTTGAAAGTCAATGTGGTCCACCTATTTATTGGCATGGGATATCAGATCATCCTTAAATCAAATTTTTTCAGGGATACCACCATGGGGGGTAAACAATTAAAAATGGTCAAATAGAAGTGGAAAACCTTAAAATTAATATAACCTTTCTTCCACACATATTCTATCAGGATGTCTCTAGTTAGATGTTGATTACTCTTCTAATTTAATTATAAATAAATTTAGAAGGCTGGTAAAATCACCCAAGACTCGCCAGTTTATTACAATATTTAAAGAAACCAATCTCAAATCTCGTGGTCAGAAGTATCAACTTCGTATAGGGCTGCTTTACTAGGACAGATATTTCTTAACCTTGTAAATATACTTGTTGAACTCAATTGAATTCTGTAAAAAAAAATCTTTTAATTAGAGAAAGAGGTCATTTGAAATGTCTGCTAACCATATTAAAGAATGAAACAAATGAAAAAACAATATGTAATTTTGAGAATGGTAGTATCACCACTCAAGTTTCTATCTGAAATATACTTCAAAATCTGTAGTCACTTTATAGAATTATCTTCTATTTCTTCTATTTGTTTCCTAAAACTTATTTCAGAACTGAATACAGTGCAAATCCCAAGTAAATTAAATATTTGTCACTATCCAGTAACCTATCATCAAAATAAACCACAAGAGGATAATTGTAGAAGTGTATATTTGAGGTGAAGAAATTAATAATTGACTTAAAAGCATTGAAGTTTATCTTGTGAGAGTTGGAGAAATCACAAACTTCCAAACATTTACCTAAAATAGCATTTGTTATTTAAAAAGGTTACCATTAGTTTACTATTTAGAGAAAGATATATTTCACCTACATCTGTACCTCTACCTAATCTATAAAATGCCAATCTATCACGGTGAAACAATTTTTTCATTTCCTGCAATCAACCTGGAGAACAGACTTGATCTCGGAACGGAAACTTAAAGTAGTCCTTGGTATAACTTGTAAAATAAAGATTGCCTATTTTGGTAGTTTGCACATAAATTTCTGTGATTTAGAAAGTTTGCTATTTACGATATAGATTTAGATACGATTTCAATTTACGACGTTAAATTCATTATAGAGCTCATATATTAATCTATACTTCCAAACCTGTCAAATGCCTTAGTCATGTCCAGAAAAACTACCAAGAAGCATGTCTTGTTAGTTTACATTTTTCGCTATCTCTAACATTCTGAAGAATAACATCTGATCTATAGTACAATGGTATCTTCTCAACGTATATTGCTCGAAAAGAATTAAATCCATTGATATAAGGTATATGTTAATCTTCTCAAATCTATGTTATATCTCTAATCTATTTTCTCAAATCTATGTAATGATAATCTTCTCAGAATTATTCTATCTATCAGTTTATATATAATTCTTGAGAGAGAGGTTGAAAGGTAACTCAACAGAACTGGATTTTTGTTGGGTTTATGAATGGAGTTGCTTATGGCCTATTTCCATCGCCATAGGTGTTTTCCATTTGATCAAAAAAATTGAAGAGATGGAAGAGCCCATTTTTGCCCATCTGCTTCAATTTCTAAGTTATCTGCTTATTAAGGCAGATAACTAAGAAATTGATTATGCATTCCATTCGGACCTGGTGAGTTTGTCAGATCATTAACAACTTAATATAGTTCATCTGCTGTGAAATCATCATCAAATAAAATTTTCCCCGCTTGATATACACGCAAGATTTCATAAGGTTTCATATAATTCTGAATAGTCTTTTGTGCGTTCTGTAGAATGTTACTTTGTTTTTTTCTTGCATAATTCAAGTCCTTAACAGCCTTTTAGTCATTTCCCATGATGTGGTTGGTATTTTCATAACTAACTTGCATTTTATCTCTCTTTCTCTCTCTCTCACTCTCTCACTATATATATATATATATATATATATATATATATATATATATATATATATATATATATATATATATATAAATATATATATATATATATATATATATATATATATATATATATATATATATATATATATATAGCCTGGAATTTAGGGCTGTGTGGTCTAAATTCCCGCAACTGTCTTCCCAGTTTGAACACTTTATCTGTACATACCATCCCTTGATTTCAGCATTCAGTTTGTTTTACAAGGAATTTGTGCTGTTTCCTTTTTAAGTTCTAATCTCCAATGAGGTAAAAATTCAACAAAGTCCCTCTTATGTGTATAAAATAGTGTCTCTTCCCTTTATAATCTTTTCAAAGAATTGATTCCTTGGCTGCTGAGAATATTATGAATTTAAGACGTGACCATTCTGTTTCCAAGTCCTCAGAAGAAGAATCCTGGGCAACAAATTACTCTGATATCTTTTCAAATAAAGCCCAATCAGTTTTCTGGAAGCACCAGTGCAACCTATTTACTTTACATTAATCTATTTTAAAATCAATTTCTATTAATATTAGAAGGTGATCTGATCCCACCTATTCAAGAACTCTCCAGGAGGAATAATGATACAAGCCAGGAAGAATCATAGAGCTATCTAAAGCATCAGATGAATTATAATTATTAAAGTAATGAGTATAACACCCATTATACATTTGCCAAATGATAAAGAAAATCTTTATCATTTGGCAAATTCACTTAGACCTCCTTTTATTAGTGGTGGAAAATCCTCGCGTAGGATGTTTAACATTTAATTCTCAGAGAACAAACATATTATTCTCAAGAAAACATTCTATCATATAGATAGTGAATCATTGATTATTATGATGGTTGTAAGTACTTATAATATTTGTTTTGCTATCTTCGGAGAGAAATTATAAACCATAATATTCAAAGTCACTGGATGATCCGATAATTTCAAGGATAGTTTCAAAATACACATTTCTGACTAGAGAGAAATATGAGGCTACTCATAACTTACAGACCTAATTTTTCAATCTGCCTTACAGCTTTTTACCTTGTGCAGCCGCATCTCTCCAAAATTAGCTTTTTGGATTTCTAACACTTCCATTTGATGTTTATTTGCCAATTCTAAAATCTGATCTAGTTTAAGCCTATTATCAGGAATATTAATTCCCTTGATATAACACTCCATGACATGAAGTTTTTTCTGTAGAACTCTTATAATTATGGGGAGACTGTTGCCTATTTTTCAGACAAGACAATATATCTTAATCCTGAATGCATCCTTGATTTACTTGAGAGAAGGATGATACAGTATGGGAATCAAAATACGATGATCCATCTTGCTTAGGGTAGTTTGCAGTTTCTTTTGTGGAGAATCACCACAAGAATAAAAGACTGGTTTGACCTCTAAATTTACCTTCAGATGTTAGCTGAGTATAATGGAGTGAATTTCCCACTTTGAATTTCCTTTCCATGTGAATATTCTCCCGACTTACTTCGCCCTACCGTCCAAGTACACCCCCTTGTCACTTAGGGGCCGACTGTAGGATTTAAAGGGAACATTTTGATTGCAAAATACATTAAGAATTAACTGATATTATTTGTCTTTAATTCCCATTCTTGAACTGGCCCGCAGTTGGCCTTAATTCACACAGATTATAGCAATTATATTACTAAAGCATGTGAATAGATTATACTTAAATTCGTAATAATTTTTTTTAATTACGTCCTTATGTTGGTTCTTTCGAGCATAATAAGTCTGGCAGTCCAATAAAGAACGGAAGAATCTCCAGGAGTGGAGAGTGTCTTGAAATGTGAAGAAGTGCGGGCTTCCTGGAGGGCAGAACATTTCCAAAGATGCTCGTTATCGATGTCAACATGTTCCCTACATAAAATGCAGTCGGGTGAATCCACAAGGCCTATGTGATATAGATGTTTCTAGAGAAAATCATGCCCAGTAAGTAAACTGAAGCAGGAGACCCCAAAAGATCTATGTAGATCTCTGGGTATACATGAGCTCAGCAGGGTCCTCCAAGAGGCATCAACTGCATTCTCTTTGTAATAAATTTTTCGATGGTGATGGATAACCCATTTTCGACGGAGTTTGAAATTTCTCAAGGAGGACATTCTGTAGGAGTATCTGGAGGTTTCAAAAAAGAAGCCTCTTTCGCGTGATAGTCTGCTTTTTCATCACCAGGCACTTCGTAATAAATGACAGGAACATTTAAGTTCACAATACGAATTTAATTTAGGTTATTGAAGAACAAAGATTTATTAATGACATTATATTTAAAGAAATTATAAAAATTTAACTTCATATTTGCTACGAAAAAAATTGAATTTATATAATATTCTAATGTAAAATGTGAATATTTATTTTTAATAAATAATGGATATTAACAAACATTTATGTATAAATTGATAGACTTTAAATGAAAGTATAAAATTAAAAAAGTTTTTTTTTAGTATGAAAGATAAATATTTTATAAAATTCATCCATATTTTTTTGATTATAATATGTTGAAAATCTGAAATTGTTTTCGTCGTATTATGTAATGTAAAGAGCAAATTTTTATATATTTGTAAAAATAAAAAATATTCTGTAATTAAATCTTTATTAATTGCAACAAAAGGAAACATGTTATATGAATGACAATTCATGAGTCAAGTAATATATATTTGCTAAAAGTTAGTCAATGCATACAAAAATTCTATATACTATACAGTGAATTGTTTTAAATTTTTAACTAATTTATTACATTTGAAATTAGGAAGTTTTTAAACATTTATAAAACAAAGAATCCATTATTAGATTCTTATGTTTTAACATTAGAAAACACACTAATTAATTTTTCTAGTAAATAACTATTTTCAATATATTACCAATTTATTGAATATAAATAGAACTTTTAAGGGAGTTGCCTTCATCCTGTGTAGGTTTAAATTTTTTAAAGAAATTAAAATATGTAAATACTTAAACTATGGTTTTAGGTCTTTTTTCCTAAACTAAATAAAAATTTTGTATATATATTGAGTGTATTTAATTTTCCTTGAATGAACATTATTCTTGTGAAAATGTTTGTCACTATATCAAATAAGGGTTCTAATTTATTTTAAATATTATATTGATATTATAGTTATATTTCATCCCAAATATAATTATAATGATTATGTTTATATTAAAGATTAATCGATTAATGTAACCTTTTTGAAAATTTTTTCTGTTAGTTAGAGTTTTGTTTCCGAGTAAATTAACTTATTAGCTGAAGAATTAATTTAATAGTTAATACGACTTGAATTAGCATAGATTCAAATTTTATTCTTGCATCTAATTAAAGCTTAAATAAAAATTTTCAAATCAAAATTTACTTTACTATTATTTAAAATCATTTTATACTATCTTTCATTAAAGTACTTTTGACACAAAATTTCACAACAAAATTTTTCCAATTTCATTCTAAAAGTAATTTTATTTCATTATTAGATTTAGAGCGGAAATACTTAAATATTTCCTTACGGAAGAAATACTTAAATATTTCCTTCTTTAAAAGACGGAAAAAATTTTTCGTAGATTAAGCTAAGAGAATCCTAGTTTACCTAAGGTCAATAATGAGTTATCAAATATTCTCTTTGTATAACTATGTTACACACAGACATAACTTGTAATCCTATACTAAGAACTATCTAGTGAACTAGATACTAGAACCTATACTAGAACCATCCAGTAAGTAATGACTAGCTCGAAACAGAATTATTGCTAGATTCACTCTTCTATTTTTTGAAAAGTATCATAAATTTCATCTAGGAATGTTAAAAAAAATCTTTAAAAAATATATGTTTAGTAAAATTAGCAATCTCAACCTAATCAACGAAGGATATGTAGTCATAATTTAAACTTACTTTCAGAAGAATATTTTTTTAATTAAATGTAAGTTAATAATTGAGATTTGTGAGATCGATAAATCAGTTTTAATATTTAATTTGAAATATATCCTTCTATAATCAATTATTCCTAAAAAACATAATTAATTATTTTTCTTTTATTTCCCACAAACATTCTATGTAAAATGAGAAATTTTCACCAACATTTCACATTTAATATTCATATAAATTTAGTTTAATCAGTGCCTATATTTAAAACTTGTCTCTTGTACTGACACCACAGACGACAATCTTAATTGTTTAAAATATAATAAATAGCAGGGAAATACCAATGTCATAATATAGAATCACAGATAAATACTGAGAAAAGGAAATAGTAATAAGAATATAATTTCAGATAAAAAGTGTACGTTTCATAACAAATTAAAATTTTATAGGAAACTTTCAACTTTTATTTTGTAATTGCTTACTTAAAAAATAGATTAAGAACTATATAAGGTTAATATAAATTTAATTTGGTCCTTAACAATATAATATATGAATTACTTCCTTTCACGCTTACAATAAAACATATTTTATTTTTTTCTGTTTTCTTCTTAAGCTTATTACTTTAATAACGGAAATGTCTCTTATATTAAATTTATCATCTGTTAAATTATACTCATTGGAAATTCCATTTAGATTTGCATACTATATTACATATCGCATATATGCAATCTTGTGAATTGTTATTAAATGCTAAATTAGTGATTTAATGTTGTATTTTCAAAAAATAACAACCTGAGGTAAAAATATCGCATAAGCAATAAATTACTGAAAATATATTTTACCATTTTCTATCAAAGGCTAATTAGATATTTTCATCTTTTAATAGGAAAATTAATTCCACAAAAATTTTATGCTAGTGTATTATAGAGAATTAAACGCAGAAAAATATAAAAAAATTGAAAAAATTTAATAAGAAAAATAATAATTCATAATAATTAAGTAATCCCTATGGTAATTACATGGCTCCTCAAAATAAATTTAAAATATTTACTTGTTTGAAATATAGAAAATTTTATTTGATAAAATTGATTTATTTATTTATTTATTTGATAAGATTATATATATATATATATAGTTAATATAATATTTCATAACTTAATACTACATGAAGAATGATACATTGAAAATATTGAATGGAGAACAATACATTGAAAATATTTCAAAAATTTAAAAGAAAAATATCAAAAATATATAAAATGGAATGAAGTACCAACATGACCAGCTTCGTCAGTGGGTGTTGACCACATTGGTATGGATTTATTGGTATGGATTTGTGGGTGTTGATCACAAAGTATGGATTTTCTGCACAGGCCCAAGACATAATCTTAAAGTAACCAGTACATTGAGATGTACTGACTTCTTTAATCTTCTTTTCTCTTGCGTTTGAATCCCAGTTTGGGCATAAGTGTTACTTTCTTTCTCTGTTTTATCTGTCTTTTCTTCTGGGATGATGTATGAATGTGGCCCACCCTATAAATGTGTTTGTGGTGGTATGGCGCGGGTGACGCTACTCAGACTCCTTGACTTGGTTCACAGGTGCCCGCTGGGTAACGACAAATGAGTAGCAGTTTCTGGCCTTGTTGTGGCATAGGGTTCGTCACCCAAGTGCCCTCAATTAGAAAAAAAAAAATAATAGAGTGTTTGGAAAGGTTACACACGTTCTTATATATTTCGCATGCAGATTCTAATCAAATAATCATCACACGGAAAATTAATGGATTACACTGAATGTGTAACTCTTGTATGTACTGCAAAGAGCACATTATTTCGATTGGTTTCATGCATCAACCAAACTAAACTAATCATAGGAAATAATTAGAATTTGACAAAATATTCACACATAATGTACTTTTCACAACTCTGGAGTGCATGGTATTTGAATTGAATGATTTGAAATTTAAAAATTTAATTCAAGACAAAATAATATTTATAATTAGTATTTATAATACATATAATAAGTATATAAATATAATCATAGGTAACTAAAACATGAATGCATAATATATACACTACTGACCATTAAAATTGCTACACCAAGAAGGCGACATGCTACAGACGTGAAATTTATACGAAAGGAAGAAGATGCTGTGATATGCAAATGATTAGCTTATCAGCGCATTCAGACAAAGCAGGTGCCAGTAGCGACATCTACATTGTGTTTAAATGAGGAAATTATTCAGCCGGTTCCTCACACACAAATTGCATTTGAACGTTGTTGCCTGGTGAAAAGTTGTTGTGATGCCTCGTGTAAGAAGGAGAAATGCGTACCAGCACGTTTCGGACTTTGATAAAGGTCGAATTGTAGCGTACCGGGATTGCGGTTTATCTTATCGCAGTACTGCTGCTCGCGTCGGTCAAGATCCAATGACTGTTAGAAGAATATGGAATCGATAGGTTCAGGACGGTAATACGGAACGCCATGTGGGATCTTAACGGCAACCTATCACTAGCAGGAGAGAAAACAGGCATATTATCCACATGACCGTAATGGATCGTGCAACCACGTCACGTGCCGTGAGTCAAAAAACGGGGTCGTTTGGAAGACAACAAGTGACGGCACGAACAGTTCGACGACGTTTGCAGAAGCATGGACTCACAGTTCGGAGAACATTTCTACGGCTTCCCTTGACGCTGCGTCATAGACATGAGCGCCTTTAATGGTGTGATCAACAACGAACCTGGGCGCACGAATGGCGAGACGTCATCTTTTCAGATGAATCCAGGTTCTGTGTACAGCATCATGATGGTCGCATCCGAGTTTGGCGGCATGGTGGTGAACGCACAATGACATCGTGCATCCGTCATCGTCATACTGGCCCATCACCTGGCGTGATGGTATGGGGTGCCATTGGATACACGTCTCGGTCACCTCTTGTTCGCACTGACGGTGCTTTGAACAGTGCACGTTACATTTCTGGTGTGTTATGACCCGTGGCTCTACCCTTTATTCGAGCCCTACGTTTCAGCAGGATAATGCCCGACCGCATGTTGCCGGTATTGTACAGACCTTCCTTGATACGGTACATGTTCGGCTGTTGCCCTGGCCAACATGTTCTCCAGATCTTTCACCAATAGAAAACGTCTGGTCAATGGATGCCGAGCGACTGGCTCGTCACCAAACGCCAGTCACTACGGTAGTTGAACTGTGGCATCGTGTTGAACTGCATGGGCATCTATACTTGTACATGCAATCCAATCTCTGTTTGATTCAATGCCCAGGTGTATAATTGCTGTTATTACTGTCAGATGTGGTTGTTCTGGGTACTGATTTCTCAGGATCTATCCAGCCAAATTTTTTGAAAATTTAATCACTTGTTATTTCCAGTATAACATATTTGCCCAATAAATATCATTTTGTTATCTGCATTTCTTCCTGGTGTAGCAATTTTAATGGCCAGTAGTATATATATATGTATGTGTGTGTGTGTGTGTAATATTACATTTAAATAATTTGTTAAATTCAATAACTTTAGTGTAAATTATGGAAAAAGTGTCGTTTATACTAAACTATATAAATTTACGAACGATCGTATTGTTTATTTTAAATCTCTCGATAAATTTCATCCATTAACTTTTTCAAAACAATTCTTGCAGTTTAAATCTCTAAAGAATGAAATGTTTTGATTCTCTAAAGCCCAAATATCTCTAAAATCTCGAAAGCCCAAATGTGTAGGAGTGAATATTAGAATTTATATGCATTAATAATATGATTTATTATGAATGAAAAGTAAAATTTATTATTTTAAATTTGCTCTACTATAGATTTTCTTAAATGTTATAAGATAAACACTAATTGTTGTTAAGCATTTAAATATTGTGTGCTTGATTTTATGTAGAATCATATGATATAAGAAAGAAGATTACTTCTTAGGTAAAAATAAATACCCAAATGAAAAACTCTTATGGTAGATTTATTTTTATTCTACTTTTAAATATATAGATTAAAAATAAATACACTCATTAGAATTTTTTTACTTGGTATTTAAGAAAAGAAGTTTTTTCTTATATCATAATAAACTGCACGAAATCAAATAAATAACATAATTTTTGAATATTAATGTAAAATTTTAAGCAATATCTTTTTTGTTAAATATTAATTTCTTTATTTTTGAGAGAAAGTCGTTTTCTCCAGATACTACTTTCAATTTAAAATAATTTTATAAAACATAATTTTTAATAAAGAATAAGATAAATATTACATACAATTATAGGAAATTTTATTTTAAGTAATTGTTTTTGTCACTCAAAAGTTAACTTATGGAAAATTCTCAATGGATTTCTATTCCCGTAAGGGAAACAATATATAAGCTGCAAAGCTTCTTAATCTTAAAAGCGTGATATCTTTTTATAGCTCACCCCATGAGAATATAAAAACATTTTAGAAGTCATTTTTACGTGGAGTTTGTTTTGATGCATTACTTTATTTATAATATAGAATATTCTTCATGAAGAGCTTTTATTTATCAAAAACTTTTTGAAAAAAATCCCATTGGCTTTATTTAGTCTTTTAAAATGTCGGATGCATGAGTAGAAAAATGTTTTTTTTCTAATAAATAAATTGCAGTTATATTACGATATTTTAATTTTTTATTAAATTGTAATAAATGAATTTTAAATATTAAAAATTTAAATTAATCAAATATAAATTAGAAGAATTTAATAAACTAGATTTCAAATAGAATATTACTCTTCTAGTGTTGCTTAAACGTGCAATATGGTAATATTTAGGAAAAGAATTTTTTTTTCGAATTATATAAAGTATCTAGCTTTAATTTTATTGATTGGATTTATTTTTATAAAAGTTTAAAAATAGATAAAAATTATCATAAAACTGAACTTATACGTAAATATTAATTAAATTTTCAGTACTGCACAAATTTTACCTTATTTAAAATGTTTATTGCAGTCATTTATGCTACATTATAAAATATTTTACTGGACATTTACATGAGATTTATTTGATATAATAAATTAATTTTATGTTTAGATTAAAAACTACATTTAAAAATCGATCAGCAATTTTATAACAATAGTAATAAGAGGGTCACTCTGAAATTTTTGAGATACAACTAGGTTTTTAAAGTTATACTTACAAAATTTTAAGTGTGTTCA
Organism: Latrodectus elegans; assembly: GCA_030067965.1. Classification (NCBI taxonomy): domain Eukaryota; kingdom Metazoa; phylum Arthropoda; class Arachnida; order Araneae; family Theridiidae; genus Latrodectus; species Latrodectus elegans. Next base: position 47,096,082 of record CM057818.1, on the reverse strand, counting down.
AAGTAGTCTCTTCCAGCATCAAGGCACTTTTGTAGACGAATTTTCCACAGATGAAATGCCTCGTGCCAATCATTTCTTGGAATAGATGAAAAAATGCATTTATAGCCACATCAATCGCATTTTCTGAATGAAAACGACGTCCACGTAAGTTCTTTTTTAGATTAAAGAATAACCAAAAGTCGCACATAGTCAGATCAGGTGAATGCGGCGGATGTTCAATCCCTTTAATTTGTTTTTGTTTAAGAAACTCAACTGTTAATCCGGCTGTATGTGAAGATGCATTGTCATTGTGAGACATTAGTCCCCTAACATTCAGTTCTTGTAGAATTTCTGGAAGACATTTAGTGGTATACCAGTTTGCTGTTACTGTCATCTGTCCTTCCAACTTGATGGCTTTGGCCAACCCCATACTTCTAAAGAAAACCGCATGCGTCCCCTTTTCAGTGCGCGTTGTTTTTTCACCATTGTTGGCATGGGATCATCTTCAAAGACCCATACTTTGTTTTCTTGACGTGTTGGAATGTCAGAAAACGGTATATATGCTTCATCACCTGTTAGAATTTTAGAAATGATGCGGTGGTTACCATCATTTAGCAATTTAAGTGTTTCTTTACTGATTCTGACACGCTCCTCTTTTTGGTACTCAATTAGATTATGGGGAACCCAACGGCAAACTATTTTTTTCATATGTAATTCTTCAGGAATGATTTCGTGTATGGCTGTGGATCCAATGTTAAGTTCCTTCTGTATCATTTGATATGTACAGCGATTAACATCCATTAACATTTTTCGTTTGGCATACACATTATCCGGGATTAATGCCGACGTCGGCCTTCCTGTGTGTTCTTGAACCTGAAGAAAATCACGACCTCTTCTAAATTCTCTAAACCATCTGAATACATTAGCACGAGCTGGAGATTCATCACCAAACGCTAATTGCAACCGTTGAACGCATTCCTTTTGATTTAATCCTGCTTTAAAGTCGTAGAAAATCATACCGCGAAAATATTCTCGCGTCAACTCCATTTTCTCTTCTGTTTAAAATTTATTCTACGCTAAACAAGTTGAAGTAAGTCCGCAAAAAATCGTTTTCTGTGTTAAAATACTTGGTATTTTAAAACTAAACAGTTATTTTTATTTTGTAAATTCTCGTCTGCGCATATCTAAAAAATTTCAGAGTAACCCTCGTATCAGGAAAACAATCTCAATGAAGCTCATATACTAAATTATGGAATAATAGTTGAAAGGAAATAAATGGTATTATAAAATAATATCATATATTTATTTTTATAAAACCTAATCATTATTTTTATTGTAATTTATTCTTCACATAGCTTTTTAAAAGCTGATTATACATTAATTTAATAAATTCTAATTTAAAAATGTGGTAAAATGAAACGGTAATGTTATACTATTTGATAATATTTTTTTATTTGTTTTAAATAACCCCCTACAATTCATTTAATTTTAAGTAATAAATAGCCTAATCACAGAAATAATGCTGAATCTTTTTAAGAATGAATTGATAAAATTTGTCATTATTCATAAAAAAGAGCTCCTGTAATGTTAAGATTAGTACTGCAAAACAATTTCATGACATTTTCTGGTGTGAATTCGGAAACAATTTGACAATTACATTGCTTTGATGTTTCGCTACGTTTAGATTAAGTTGAGAATTAGAAATTTAACAGATTTCATTATTTTGAGAATTCGATGAACTCTTATGTAGATTATAACTCGAAGAAACAACTTCAGCAGAAAGCGAACTTTTCAAAAGTTTTTTTTTATTATTTCTAATGAACAGAAACGATTCTTTTTTTATCAGAATAATTACTAATAAGCATGATTTTAGATTCTAATTATATAAGTTTACTAGTTGATTTAATCAATTTGCAAAGTATAATGCATAAAATTCATCTTTGTCTTATAAATACCATATAATCATTCAAAGTTAGCAATTTATTTTACTTTCAAATATCTTTTCTAATTTAGATGATAAATCTAATGAATGTGTAAGAAAATTTTCTAGTAATTTACTAAATAATCGAAATTTCGCGCGCGGTAAAAACGCGCACGGGATATTTTAACTTTCTAAATATAATACATTTTGTGATGTTTGTAACGCGATACAAGACATTCCCAATTAAAATGAATAAAAATTTCAAAGGTACTTCAGATTTTGAATAAAATTATATGCTACAAAAGTTATTAAAAATAAAAAAGTAGAATAACATCACTAAATTACATCTGTGAGGAATGTAAGGACATTCCTTGAACCTTATATTTCTAAAGCATATTTAAAAGGTAAAAGTAAATACAAATGTAAATAATTCATTTTCATATGCCTATAAAAATTCCAGAGAATTAGAAAACAGTAACCCAATTCTTTATTTTATATTTTAAACGAAATTACTTTCAAAAATTCATCTCATAAATTTAATATTCTAATTTAGTTACAACATTCAAAAGCTAGTAATAATGGAGAAACAATAATACAATCTTAATTATAAGGATACCAATAAAATCATCCGTGTTTCTAATGATAAAGAAAAAAGTGGATTTACAGAAAAGTAAGCAATTTACAGAAAAACCTTTTTTTCTGACTATTGTTAGACCACACTATAATCTCCGACACCCAGCATATTTTAGAACATATCATCATCTTCACATTCTCTGATGGTAAAATCCTGAAACTTTTGTTGCAATGAAGTTCTTGAGTGATTACAGCGATTCCGCTTCAATGATCTTAACTATTTGTTTGGAAATTTTGAAATCAGTACATTGTGCAGAAGAGCTATTCTGCATTTTATTTTCTTTATTAAATACATTGCAACTTACCCACAAGAATACCAAACTTGGAATAATTAAATTCTCATTCTTTTGTTATAACTCTCATTTTTTAAAATTAAATTGTACGGTCTTGATTGAATTTAAGCGAAATTTTACAAAACATTGATACTTAATATTGTCATTTTCAACGAAATTAAAATTTTAATGACCTGAAATTTATCATTTGAGCTTAAGTTTAATAGAAACTTCAAATCCAAAGACTCGTTATATATCCAAGAACCTGAAATATTTGTTGACTTGATGCAGCCAATAAAATTGTTTTGAAGATGTGAAGCAAATAGTTCTGAACGAAATCGATAGACACTTCTATTTGTCATTTTTCAGTTTTTATAAATTCAAACTGCATTTCCGTTTCGTTACTTCATGTTTGTGAAACGACATTTTTACAACATTGTTTAATATTGGAGAACAGTAATTTTTTGTGGTTATAAATTGTGAGCTAATTAAAAGAAAAGAAATCCTATCAATAACTTTAAATTATAAGTTATTGAGCCTATGATGTATAACCATTTTATACATTGTACATTTTTTTAAAAAACTATACTATATAGGAAATACATTGTACATTTTTTTAAAAAACTATACTATATATAGGAATTACATTGTACATTTTTTTAAAAAACTATACTACATAAAAACTAAACTATACTATAAAACTATACTATACTATATAAAAATCTATACTATAATCTCAGCGTGATTAAGATTAATGTATGAGGTATAATAAATTTTATCAAAAATTAATAGCAAAAAGTATGAAAAGTTTGTTAATGTTATATAAATTAATGATAACTTATTGCTGGAATTTCTGTAGAAATAATCTTTTAAATTTTTCTCTAAAACATTTTATAAGTTGAATTATAATCAATAAACTATAATCTGTTTCATTAATGAACTGCATTAGTTTTTACATATACATTCTATGCAAAACACATTGGCTAATTTTTGAAAACATTTGATTTCATTTTCTTTTACTAGCTTATAAATTATCGTCAATTAAAAAAATAATTATAAAATGTGATTTTTGATAAAAAAAAATTAACCTTTATTATTTATACAAGCGCAGTTTAAAACCAATGCATAAATTTAAATAAAATAAACAAACTAAGAAAATTAATTCCCTTATAAAAAATTCAGTGCATTTATATGATCAAATTTTCAAAAAAGTGCATACAATTCATATTTCACACGAGCTAAAATGTAGTAATTAATCCTTTTTTATAAGAATATTGAATTAAGATAACGATTTTGTTTTGACAAATAAAAGTATATTAATCATTTATAGTAGTACCCTATGAATTTTATAAGAAACAGTTTCTCTCTTCTCCCTAAATTAAATTATATATTGTTAAACACACAGACAAAAGTTGCTTTAAATACATAATGTAATACCTCAAAGTCGATCTTAAGATATCAATAGGAAATCACATTTATCTCCTCACTAATTTATGCAGGATTCGTATGTTCTATGATTACTTAAGAAACACAAATATTAATGCCCTAACCTTATTTTTTCCCGTTTTGTGCTCAATAACGATTACTCACAGACAGAACAACTGTCGAACACTTAACATCCTAATTAAATCTCGATGGTATTTCAGAAATCAATCAGAGTCTACTAACATTCCCAGATGAACTCAAATTTATATTAATGAGAATAAGTAGCTTCAATTATTCAGAATGTATTACATTCTTTTGTAAGAAATATCTTCCCAATGGAAGTGCTTAAAAGCAAACGTAGATAAATGTAGGAAACATTTTATTTACTTTTCTATCCGAATTTTAAGAGTAATTTTGACTTAACTTTGGAATATTGTATTTACATTAGAAAACTATTTTGGGCGGAAATGTTTTCATAGAGAAAAAAAATATTAAATTTTATTAAGAAAACATCCTAAAAGAACTAAATTCTTACTTGAAATACACATTACCAATTAGTAACATTTATTTTTTTAAAACTTTTAAAGTGACATATATGAAGATCAAAAATAAAATAATTATAAAAAAGGCTTTTAACTATGCATGCAAATTTATATTCGTTTATTCAATAAAATTATCAACAGTATCCTATACATTCTTCTAGATTTTAGGAAGGCGTAAGGAAACGTTTGCAAAATATTATTTGTTTATTTTGGCGACAAAATTATCTACTGCCTTATAATCATAGAAGACAAGCCTACGGAATCAGATTCTTCCGAAGCTTTCTTTGAAAATAGGATGTAGTCAAAAAGTATTCCTGCTATCAAGTCTGATATATTGATCTTATGCCAAAATGGAAGTAGTATATAATTGCTTTAATGAGACACATTTTTTGCTGATATTGGTAAATAAATTCGTTTCCTTTTCAAACACACTTTGGCATTTACGCAAAGAAAAAATGCACATGTGAAGAACTTTTGTAAGAGTTTTATCGTCATGATTACTATATTATCGAATTTCTTGGAATTCTGTAAAATTTCTGATGGTTTAAACAAGAACGACAGAGATTACTTTTCTTAGAAACTTATAAAATATATTAATTTTACTTTCATAGCAATATTTTCAGCTTTTTATAACTGATGGTAGTCAACAAATGATCTTCCTAAGCGTTTGGTTATTGCCAAAAACATACCTATAAAAGATACGATAATATGAATCTATAAATGAACACCATAATCAATTATTAATCTGATTAACATATACTTGAAACAACTTTTGTTATTGAACTTTTGGATGCTGCTCATCCTCTTCCACCTCACATTCATCCTGTAACTGATTTAGTAATCGTTATTCTTATAGTAAAATAAAATATCCATATTTTTATCGTACAGAATTCTCAACGGAACGAAATTCAGTATTCAATTTATCGCTAGAGATGATATTCAGCATTCAATTTATCTCGAGAAAACGACATTCAGTATTCAATTTATATCAAGAGAGCCATATTCAGTATTAAATTTATCTTAAGAGATTGATATTCAATATTCTATTTATCTCAAAAGTACGATATTCAGTATTCAATTTTTTCTAAAGAGAAAGTGGATATTCAATATTCAGAAATTAGTTTTCACCTATTTCTGATCTCAATATTATTTAGGTTTTGTAAAGGAGAGTAAATGGGCTCATAATGTTCTATTAATAAATATAACAGTCTTCACAGAGGTAATCTGAAAACAAAATTAAATTAATTAATTCTACATATACTGCATAGAGTTTAAGAATCATAATACGAGGGATATCAGTGTATTATACTAAATTCTATTATGGATATATTTCTTACTAATTAACTATTCATTAGTGAATACTTATCAATAATTTTCAAATCCATCTATAAACATTTTTATTTAAAAATGCGATCAAAAATTTCTTCAAAACTTTTTAAATTATTTTTTTCTTTCCAGGTATGATAGTTATTCTTTAATAAGATCTAAATTTTTGTTCTGTATTTCTCTTTATTTTATTATAGTTTTCCTACATTAATTATTATATCTCATGAAGCACAACTATTCAACTATTTGTTGAATACACGAAAAATTGCTAAGATATATTTTACTTTAAAAAAGTATAAATTAACTGTGAAATAATTTTAATAATACAAGTTCAGATATAATTCTGACACTCTTCAAAGTTTTATTTCTGCATTGTCACCTTATTCAAACCCAGTATAATTTCTGAGAGTTCCATGTATTTAAATATAGAATTTGCATACATTTCTGTAAATTAAATTGTTGAATAATTTAACACGCGTTGAAGCTTATTAGATTTTGTAAACAAAATATTTTATTTGCTCCCAAAAGAGTTTCCAAGAGATTATGTCTTACCAGTTACACTCCGCAGAAATAATATTACTGAAAAAATGTAAAGATTTTTTGATATTTTAAATAATTTTAAAATGATATTTTTTAAATAACATACACAGTTTCATAAATTTACATTAAAACACCAGAAAAGTTAAGAAAGAAATTTAGACTTTATAATTTTTGAAGAAAATATAAATAAATATTATGTTTTAAAAAAGAAACAACATTAAATTTACCCAAAAAATTTATATTCATAAATTTATTCAATAGCTGTGATAACGTTAAATCGATAACAAATAATATGAAAATGTCTCAAGTTAGGTAACTGAAAAATAACTTTCATAAGGGTAACTGATATTATTACCAAAATATTTTCAACATATAAATATTTTAACAAATATATATTTTTTTTACTAATACAATGTTTATCACGTATCTTTTTATTGATTCTTTAAAACCAAGTCACGCAGTTCTCAAGTTTTCATACTAGCTAATGAAATTTATCATTGCTTCCAAATCCAATAAAAGTTGAAGATTTCTTTACCTTGATGGAGTTGAACATATCTTTTCCAATTTTACTTCAAAAATATGTAAAAATTAAATTGAGAGTAGAAACATCTATCTACATTCACATTTTTCATGCCTTCATATTGAAGCGAATTATAAAATATAATGCACGAACTGAAAGAAACCAGCAATGAGATTTTAATTAAGAAAATAAACATTTTTTCAATGATCTTTTAAATATACTTACCTTAAGATTTAAGGAAATCGTTTTTAAAGAGCTTATTTTTAAGATTGTTACAATAATGTTTCATGCATTTTTAATATATATATATAGATTTTACAAAGTCTTATTCTGGAAGAATTCCTGCTTTTACCATACTTTTTTAGACTATCTTTATTTATTACTAAAGGGATATTTATTGATTAAGGCTGTCTAGATGGCATCAAAGATACATATGTAGATTTCAATCTGAATGCTTTTCTTATAGTAGTGGGTATTAACACATTTTTGAGCGATTTCGCCACCATTTAATTAATGTTTAAAATGTAAAGTTTATTTTTTAAATGTTCGATCTGATAGCTTTTTTCCTGGACTAAAAGTCTGCATCGTGATTTCCATGATAGAAGAGCTTTTCGCAATATTTCCAGGAGTATTGCTTTCCATTCCTCTTCCACTACTTTCCAGAGTCCATCCATCGTGGTCGGTTTGCGTTTAGAAAGAGCCTTTTTTAACAGACCAAAGGCACAATAGTCCATAGGTGAAACGTCAGGAGACTTCGCAAGGATATGTTAAAAATGCATACATGCAATACCTGTATTAGCCATAATTTTTTCAAGGAATACAGTGGCATTTTTTGAAGTATGACTTATAGCTTTGTCTTGATGAAGTCTCTCTCTTTGAAAGTCATTGGTATAAAGAAGTGGAATATTTTCTGTAAATATTGGAGGTATAACCTTCTCCTGATAATATGATGAGTTGATTTTAACGTCTTTTTCATTCCTCTTATTTTTAATTTCCCATTACAGGAGAAACCTGCGACAATCCTAAACCATTTACTGAAACTTTCTTTACATTGACGGAAACGGGTTTGTACTTTTTTTCTTCTCATTTTCTATAGTAAAAGACCTTTTTCAGTTACAGTCATTTAGATAAATCCATGCTTCATCAAGGGTCACAATGGTTTTTCATTTATCTCCTTCTAAATGGTTTTCATACAGGATTCTACAAAATGTTTTGCGTTGAGCCACATGTCTCAACAAAAGCTGGTGAACTATATGTTTTTTAGCATTTTTAATTTGTAAATACTGGTTTATTATTTTATTTATTGTTGCTACTAATGTATCAAAAGACTTTGCCATTGATTTCTGTGTTGGCGGATATTCTCTTATTACCAGCGATTACACTTTAGAAACATCTGAAACAGTACGTACCTTTTAAGGATATTCGTTTAGAGTCTTCTTTCTAGGTAAAAATAATGATTGACAGTTTTACCTGTCCGATTAATAATATTGCTTATTTTGCACTTAGAAATTTTAATAACATGCATTTCCCAACATGTTTTATTTCTGGAATAAGAACGTTTATCTTCGGAAAGCGCAAAAACATACCCTTCAATCTACAGCTTGTTTGCATGCGATATTTTGAAAGAAGAATAAAAAAATTAAGGTTAGGTTAGGTTAGGTTACGACAAAAAACTGTTTTGGAGCTTTATGCTCGTAGGCTTATAGCTCGCATTGAGTAAGATTGAGTTTTTATTTGAAACCTAAACAAATATTGATGGATTGATGATTTTGAAAAAAAAAAAAAAAAAAGACAATCAAAACGAAAAGTTAAGCACGGCGTTTGTTTGACGAATGAAGGGGAAAATAGGCCGCTTGGAAAATACAAAGACGAGAAAAAAATTAAAATCTATTAATTTGTTTCAAAAAAGAAATAGTTGCGTCAATTTTCTCTTTTGGATTCGTTGACAAATCTAAGATCCAAGAGAAAGAAAGAGCTCCGATTCCAAGTTTTTCTCTTAAAGAATTTCTTGCTTGATCATAACGAGGACACGATAGAATTATGTGATCCATGGTTTCTCTTTCTCCACAAGAACATTTATCCGTTGAAGAAAGTCTGAATTTATGTAATTTAGCATTTGTCGGAAAAGATCTAGTTCTAACTCTAGCTAGCCACACTTCTTCAAGGCGAGAATTGGTATAATTGCGGTGAACTTTCGTGATAGAAGACATATGCGAAAAGTTAGACGCGTATTTACTATTATTCCATTCGTTGTTATTATAATTGGTTAATATGTTTCTTATATTATGGATAAGGTCTTCAGGTGAAATCGAGTGCAGAATATAACTTTTATTAATGGCCGATTTTGCAAGAGCATTTACTTTTTCGTTCCCAGCAATTCCAGAATGACCTGGAATCCAAACTAATTGAATAGATTCGCAAATCTCAGTTGCATTTCCTAAAGCTGATCCGATGTGTTGAATGATGGTTGGGGAAGAGGTTGAGAGAGTATTCAAACTACTTAGACAGGATAAAGAGTCTGATAATATGACATAGTTAGAGGGAGAAATACAGAATTTAGTCACCGCCAGATATAAAGCCAAAGCCTCTGCTGTAAAAATGGAATTAGAGTTATTGATTTGCCCGGAAACAAAGGAGCTATTTCTGCTGTTATAAACAGCGATTCCAAGCTTATTTTCTATTTTAGATGCATCAGTAAATAACATTATGTGATTGGACCATTCATAAGTACTATGCAGTTCAAAGAGGTCATTGATAGTATTTGTAGGAAGATTTTTAGTCTGAAAAGTATATTTTCTAAGAACTTTTTTAAATTAATATTAACAGATGTAGATTTTGCAGGAACTCTTAAAATATGTGATTCTTGAATTCCATTTTCTTCAAGCCATTTTTTCATTCGCAAAGATAGAGGAAGAGCGCCAGAGATATGGCTGTAACGCATTGATTCCCATAATTTACCACATGGAGATCTAGTAGAAAGTGCAAGGTTTCTAATGTACATCCTGGTAGAGAGAAAGTTTTGTCTTACAAAAAGAGGTACGACCCCTGCTTCTTTCAGTAGAAGTGGAATAAGTGTCCAGCGAGGAAGACCTGTAGCAATTCTAAGAGCTGAGTGATATATCGGATCCAAGATTTTTTCGGTCTGATAAGCTCGCTGATGTAAATACATGACATCCATAATCGAGGCTACTTGTAATGAAGGATTGAACAATTTGAAGTAAATGATTAGTTTTGCTCCCCATCTATTTCCTGAAATAGCTTTAAAACATTAATTTTCTTCTGGATGGATTTTTTTCATTTGAAAGTTATACTTGAAAGTTAAATTATTAGTAAAATAGAGGCCCAGAATTTTTAGGTGCTTAGACCAAGAGATAGGTAATTGGTTTATTGTTAGTACAAAATTTACAGGAGATTTTTTGGAAGAGAAATCAATGACTGAACATTTTGAGGAATCAATTTTTAGTTTCCATTCTTCACACCATTGTTCAAGTTTTATGACTGCAGTCTGCATTTTTTGCTGTAGTCTTTCTTGTGATGAATGAGCAGCCAAAAGAATTATGTCATCAGCATAAATAAAACACTTAATGTCGGAGAGAGAACTTTGTAAATATCTGACATATAAATCATGAAAAGAAAGGGAGAAAGAACACTGCCTTGAGGGACACCTCATTTAGAGAAAGTGGGTTGAGAAAAAGTTCCACGCCATTTCACTTTATAACTTCTATCCGATAAAGAATCCAATATCCAATGAGCAGCATTTCCTCTGATATCAAATTGGAGGAGCTTATAAATAAGACCGTCTGGCCACACTGAATCGTAAGCTTGAGATATGTCTACAGTTGCGCATGTGACATATTTTCTCTGTGAGCGTAAAGCAATAATATGATGATGAAGCATAGAAAGAACACTATCGCAAACTCTATGAGGTATAAATCCATGTTTGGATGAAAATATTTGGAAATGAAGATATGATTTATATTAGACGATTTAAAATCATGCGTTCCATGACCTTACATAGAACACTTGTAAGAGAAATTGGGCGATAAGAATTTACTGAAGTAGTATCTTTTCCAGGTTTTATTATAGGAATTATGATTAATTTTTTCCAAGACGGGGAACAATACCGCAACCAAGAGGTATTTATGAGTGACAAAAGGGATCGTAAAGCTATGTTTGATAGACCCTTCAAAATTTTAGCTGATATTAAATCAGGACCAGCTGAAGTATTTTTGCATTTAGAAATCGCCATTTGGAGCTCAGAAAGGAGAATGCAGAGTTATATTCTAAATCAAAATTTGAACTTAAATCGAGAGGTAGTACTTCAGTTTCAGTTTGACGAGAATAAAATTTGGCAAATAAGTTAGCCTGAACAACAGGATCCGAAATAATTGAAGTTTTGCTAGAAATTAATAGATGATGAGTTGGTGAGTCAGTAGATCTATTTTTAAGTCTTTTGAGAATAGAATAAATGTCTTTAGATATACCAGCGTTTGTTATAGTTTTATCCCAGAAATTTCTGGAAAGGGTTAGAAGAAGCTGATGAAGTTTTGCAGAAATTCGTTTGTACAACCAATCCACAGAGTCTGATTAAGAGAACTTTTCGCTTTCCTCCAAAGTTTTCTTTTTTGACCCAAAAGATAACAACATTCCGATGTCCACCACGGAGGATATGATTTTGACGGAAAGATTTGCTTTTTCCTAAATTTATCAAGATAGTATTTGCATAAAATTTGAAAATGATCTACAGAAACTAGTCCGTTATTAGCAATTTGGGTGTTCATTGAAGTGAAGAAGCCAGTCCATAAAATTCTGTTGCGGGAAATACCTTTTGAATAATCATTGTTGTATATTTTGACACTTGTTTGAACAGGGACATGATCACTACCATAACTATCTGAACTGACTGAGAAAGTACAAAAAGGAAAAATATCAGGAGATACAAAGTTATAATCGATAAGGGATGGTCTATGGTGGAGTCCGAAATGAGTAGGCTGAGAGGTATTTAAAAGACAAATGTTGCTATCCAGTATCCAATCGAGGAATTCTGAAGATTCAGGGAGAGTTTGAATAACTGCCAAGCGCCGAACTTCGTATATTAAAGTCTCCAATTATTATGAAAGGAGGAGGAATATTTGATAAGATGCTATGGAACAAAGAACTTGAAAATTTACCGTGTGGGACATACACATTTATTAAAGTAAGAGATGATTTGGATATAGTAATTTTTATGGCTAATATTTCTGTATCGTTATCTTCTGAGCGGGATATATTTAAAACTTGCACTGGTAGAGATTTATCAACAGCAACAGAAGTCCTCCACCACGGCCATCTTGCCTATCTAATCTAATTATTGTTTTATTATAAATTTGAAATAAGTCGGAATTTTTAAGAAACGTTTCTTGAATTGCTAGGACATCGGAAGATTGAAAGTATGGAAGTTTTATATACGGACGCTTAGATAGAACACTTCTTGCACTCCAAGAAATTAAATTGAACATAAAATAAAACGAAAAACCTGAACAGTCACTAAAAATCAAACAAAAAGGTGCGCTCGTAGTAAAAGAATATTATTAAAAAAAAATTATGAATGTTTTTTACGCCTTCTTCCTGGCTCAATTCATTCTTCAATGTTAGGTTCTGCATATGTAATATTTGGTTGATTAGACTTCATATTAGGTTGCTCGGGAGATATTATTTGCTGATTCACTGAATTTTTTGGACTTATCTTTCTAGACTGGATAGATCTTGCACGACTCTTTCTTGGAGGAGATCTAGAAACTGATCTAGCTGGATTCGAACATGTTCGCATACATTCTTTCATGAATGAGAACATTTGTTGGACCATTTGATCTTGTCTAGCCTGTATCGCAAGTAATTTTGCTTCGAAAATAGAAGCCATTTCTGTCACTGCTTTTTTAACAATATCAGTTATTTCATTTTGATTTGGCACGAAAGGAAGATGACTTTTGGTTACACTGGAGTAACTGGTTTTTAAGATTTATTATAACGTCTTCTCGCCTCAATAAATGGAAGGTGGTTCATGCTTTTAAAATGTAAGAATTTTTTTTCTTCAAGCCTCGTAGGGCAGGAAATATCATTAGCTGCATGATTTCCCTGACAGTTTATACATTTAGGTGTTTCATTGCCACAGGGAGAGTCTTTATGGAATGTTCCACAGTTTTTACATAGGAAGACTTCTTGTTTACATTTTTTCGTAGGGTGAGTGTATTTATAGCATTTTCCGCATTGGCGAACGTTATCAATAAAAGGAGAAATTTGGATGATGGAATAGAATAAGTTAATAGTTTGAGGTAGATGATGACCAATGACGCTCACTAAAATATTTTCACTCAGTTCTTGTGAATTCTTTTTTGTAAATCTTTGTAAGCTTAATATCGTTAAGCCATTTTGCGCAATTTCTTCAGCAACAAGGTATAAAGGTAAATCTACATTTATTTCTTTTATAAGAAATCTTGAAGAAATGTATTCAGGTTGAAAACTGGAGTTAACAGGTACACCAAGAATAATGTTTATCTTGCTTATTTCAACAGCAGTATCTGGGCAATTAGTTTCGAATAGAAGCTTACCTTGACGGGTGTGCTGAATTTGTATTATTTTCTTGTGATTCTTTACAAGTTGAATTATTTCTTGCTTTAAATTGTAAGGTTTCTTTGGAATAGATGCAGTACCATCAGTGGGAGACAGGAAAATGAAGAACTTAGTAATACCTTTTTCCGCAGCTAACTGGATTAGTTGTGGAATAGAATCTTCGAAAGTCAATAATCTTGACGTGTTTATTTTTGGAATGCGCAAATCACAATCCGTGTAAATCATTTCAGTCTCTCCTTCAGTCATTTTAAATCCATAATAATGAGAAAGGAAGGAAAAAGAAAAAAAATTATTAATAAAATTTAAAAAGTAAAAAATTAAAGAACAAAAATACTCAATCTTAGTCAATCAAACACTAAGCCAAAGTCAGACGATAATTTCAACACGAAAAAGGAGAAAAAGTGTCAAAGAAAAACATTAAATAATGAATAAATAATCAGAGTTCAAAATTTACGTATTTCGCAATTTAGAACAATCCGCCATTTTCCCAAAAAAAAAAAAAAAAAAAAAAAAAAATTAAGTAACAGACGATATTTCCCATTTCAAATAATAAGCTGTTGCCAAATATTTTTGTCCTAAAACATTAACTTTTTTTTTATTCGTTATCGAAATCGTTCTAAAAATGTGTTAACATCCTCTGTATATACACTGTAAAAATAGATTCAGGTAGAAAATTCTACAATATTTTCCTTGAAAAAACTGTTTAATTTCTTACTAATACTACTTGATTCACTTATACATTACCATGCTCCTTGGCATCCATAATCATTAAATTAAGCGTCTCGCAAACAAACAGTATCACAATTACAATCCTCTTTGCATTTTTTTGCAACTGAAAATATTTTTAAAGTCTGATAATATTTTTCCGATGGTTCTGAAACTTGTGACGTATTTCTTACAATTGATATATTTCGTAATATCAATGGAAATGTTTGATTTTTCTTAAAATATCTAGAACGTGCATAAATTTCCTATTTATAAAACGTTATTTGAATATACATGTACTTACACGTCAACTAAAATGTTTTATTTATTTACAATTCAAATATAATTGAATTGATGTTTGATATTTTTAGAAATGGAAAGAAAATAATTATTGATTCAATAACTTGCTTCCAAAGTTGTTTTTCCTTCTTCAAAAATAGTTAAGTTTTTATTATTTGCTGATAGTAAATCAATTAAAATATTTGCATAAAAACATTTTTAAAACATTTTATTAACATACACTTTACAACATTGAAATGCATAATAATGACGGAAATAAAAATAAATGATAAAATACAGAAATAAAAATTAATGAATTTTTCGGTCAGAAAAGGAATTAATAGGCTTTCTTGATCAAATTTTCATAATTAATAAATTATGCTTAATAAAGCAGTCAAATCCTTTTATAATTGTTCTCGATATTAAGTATAATATCAGATATCAGAGAATGAGAAAAAAATTTCAGATATTTCCACATGTTCTTAGATAAAATTCTTCATAATTGCTAAAGCAATACTTTTGAAAAGTGACGATGCTTAACTGAAAGGTATTCATAAAAATTTATTTAAAATAAATATACTAGACAAAGGATTTTAACCATGGGACGAATCAGAATTTCTTCTTTACTGACAATGTTTGAAAAGCAATGAAAATCATTTTAGGATAATATTGAATTTTTGTAGAATTTTTCAAAATTATGAATAAGCACTTTAAAACTAAATAAGTTAAACCTTTTACTGTTAATTTATTGAAAATAAATATTCTATCTTAAAAATTACTGTATATAAAAATATACTACTTGATTCCTGATGTTGAATAAAAAATTAAATATTGATTATAAAATATATAAACACAAATATTTAGCATTTTAAAGCAATTCATTCATGACCAAATAATCTTTAATTGGCATTAATGTATTTATTATAAAAGTTTAAATTGATTTTTCTAAAGATTTTGATTGATTGTAAAAGATTTTTCACCAGTAAAGCTAATTTTTTTACAAAATATTCTAAAAACCTACTTAAAACTTTTTCTGTGTTTTCAGTTTTTCCACAAGCTAGTGAATTTTTTCCTGGCCTTATTGTTTAAAATAGATATGTCTATTTTTTATTTTGATTTATTTTTTTGGAAAAATATTATTATAATCAAAGAGAATTTGTTATACTATATATATATATATATATATATATATAAACGTTTCTAAAGTTACAAAGACAAAAAAATTTAACTTTCTGTTTTTAAATATTGCAAACATATAATTCCTAATTTATTAAATACACTTTGTTATTTTCTTCTAGGACAAGAAGTTCTTTCCAAGTACTAGAAATATTATCGAAAAATTAACTATTTTAAAGGGAATAAGGATGTTATAGAATTTTGTTAAAAAGACCTTCAGATAGGCACAATAGCTTTCAATGAACCCCAAATAATATTTTAGAATTTATTGAAACTGCAAGTTAAATTAAATTCCAAAATATTACTATTCCAATTTTGTTAATTAAATTATTTTATAAATTAATTTATATATTCTAATTTTTTATTCTTAACTTATAAAGTTGTTTTAAAATACAAATGAATTTAAATAAAAAAACCAGAAAAAAGATGTTTATTAAATAAGATTAATAATATGTTATGTCACTCTCTAATAATGATTAAAATTATTTCATTAGAAATTATTCTAATTAAATCAAAGTTGAAACTAATGAACACATTTCTCCGAATTCCAAACAAATTTACATTCATAGATTGTAAATAATTTATTCTTCCAAAATATGAATGTCAGAAATCAATTAAGACTAAATCAGAATTGTACATATATATATATATATATATATATATATATATATATATATATATATATATATATATATATATATATATATATATATATATATATATATATATATATATATATATATATATATATATATATATATATATATATATATATATATATATATATATATATATATATATATATATATATATATATATATATATATATATATATATATATATATATATATATATATATATAAAAGAAGGCATTTAAACCTTCTAATTCTTCAATAATTTAAATTTTGAAAAACATAAATGCACCTAGATTTCAGATGTACTTTACCGATAATTTTTAGCCAAATGTAATATCAATTTTTTTCATTTCTCATTTAGTAACATGAATAAAGTAGTATAATTAACAAAGAACGCCATCATCTGATTTTGGAATTAGAATTTTGAAACTGTAAGTTCACAAATAGCAATTGTTAAAATGATTCTAACTATCAAAATAATTTCATAAAAACTAAATAGGAACTAAATAAGTGTTTAACACAGAAAGTGTTTATTAAATATTTTTAATTGAATTTAAAACTAAAAAAAACTGTTAATGCGATGATCTAATAATTTTAAGAAGTATCAAAATTATTTAATTCCTGTTAATTTGTGAAAGCTCTCTTTCAATAAATATTTACCAAACCTACCTAAGAGTATAAGAAAAAGAAATACCTAAATCAAAGAAAGTTTATCCTGGTATAAGTATTTTCACCATTGTTTTAATGATATTACTGCTTGATTCCGATGAACGTTGTATAAATTATTTACCAAAAACAAGCATATTTGAAATGTAAGAAATAAATCATTAACCTTATTCTAAACTCATTTTCTCTTTAAATTAATTTTAAATTTCAAAATAAATTCTAAATTTTTGACATATTATATTTATCCCTGGTTTTTACCACAATAAAATTATACGAGTAAACACTAAAAATGTGTTTTCATAACAAGCACTGCTTTTTATAAATACAATGATATCAATGTTAGTTTTAAAGTTAATACTTATTTTAAGATTGAACGAATAAAATTTTTCTGGAAATTTCCGATGTATTTATCGAATAAGAGAGAGCTAATTTTGTCTTAAAGGATGAATCTCGGAAATCAATTGTGCAACGACAAATATAGTGAAGTCAAGTACAAGGTAGGAATGCATTACTGAACCAAAGATAGAAAAATATTCCTATGATCAGAACGTGACGTTAGAAGGACAATCAGATTAGTAAAAGTAGAAAAATATGCAATCGTGACCAAAGATAACAGTCCGTTTTGAAATGGCGTCTACTGGATTAATTGGTTGTTGTTGCCAATCTCCGGAGAATTAAACAGAACTAAACACTCTCCATGAATCCGAAAATACCTAAACTCTATATAAATAATCTAGATGAGGATCCAGCAGGAATTCGTGATTGCTAAAATTTAAACATCAATAAATGAGCAAAGGATGCTATGTCAGCTGTACACCAATGGCATTTTGGTGGTATATTCTGTCTCTGCTTAAAATTCTACTTTTTGAAACTGCTTAAAATTACCTGTCTTCTTCTTCTTTCTAATCTTTATGTCTAGAAATATACTAGATGAAATCCAAGAGTCCATTTACTTTCAGAAATTCGGAAACAAGTGTAGGAGACCTATATAGGTTCTCAAGAGACAAACACAGGCACTTACGGATATGTGCCAGTGATGCAGCTTCATTTTAATATTTAGGACCATTCGGAAGAGCCTTGAACCTCTCTCGAATGTAAGTCCTTTCAATTGTCCACTGAAGAATGGGGAAAGTTTTGTCTGAATATATCTATCTCAGTCAAAAGCAATGGTTCTTTCAGGACAATCTGCTTGATACCAGGGATGACTCGGGGAAACGAGACAAATTAGCCTGTCTGTTTCTTCATAGTGACGAAGGGGTGTTCTTGGGCATGGAATAGGTGAAGTACATTTAGATTTTACTCCAGGTAGGGCCACTCTAGGCGTGAAAGCTATTCCATTATATATCGTTAAAACAAACGAACACTCAGGGATAAGTAAAGCTTCTCCCTTTGGTATCATAGATATTCGAGTCAATTAAAGCTGCTAATTTCCTTAAACATGAACCCCTCTTTTTTTGGATTCAGTAGCTCATACTTGCTAAGTGATAAAAGGAGTAATTAAATGCACTTGATACCAGTAGTAGTCAGTCTTACATCTGGATGCTACTTTGTGTCATTTTAATATCTACTATATAGTCTTTAAGGGAAGACTTTTCTCACATATTGGGCTATATTGACGTGTCGCGAAGGAGCAAATCAGGAAAAATACCAAATAGCTTTTGTAACTGACATAAATAAGAAAAGGCTAAATGTAACGTTCATCTTCTGTTGCTCAAGAGTGGCAAGGATTAACTTCGCATCATCTTGATTTGAATTGAGCTCTCCTCCCAGTATGCCACAAAAGGGTGAATGATACTTGGAGAGGCTTCGAGCTAACTTATGGCCTTTAATTCCAAATTTAGAATAAGAGTGGTAGCTACTATTCATGTAAGTTGCATCTTTACCATTCTTCGTCAATCCAGTGTAACAATTTCAATTTCAGTTTCTTCCAGCATATGGTTTGTGTGTAAGGTACCATCAGAATGTCGCTACTTTGGTCATATTGCAGCTACTTTGATTACTTGAGTCATATTGCAGCTACTTTGATTACTTGAGTCATATTGCAGCTACTTTGATTACTTGAGTCATATTGCAGCTACTTTGATTACTTGAGTCATATTGCAGCTACTTTGATTACTTGAATCATATTGCAGCTACTTTGATTACTTGAGTCATATTGCAGTTACTTTGATTACTTGAGTCATATTGCAGCTACTTTGACTACTTTGGTCATATTGCAGATACTTTGGCTACTTTGGTAGCCAAAATATGGCTAATTTGCACCTATTGACTACTTTGAATTGAATGGCAATTTTAATCATATTGCAGCCTAAACTTACTTTTACATTCATATTAATTTGATTTTCAAACTGTCATTTAATTCAAAGTATGAAAAAAAGAAATTTGTCCCAATAAAACATCTGGATAAAGAAAACTAGAGAGAGTTTTCTCTAAGTTTTATCAAGTATTCATAGTATCTATCAAGTATAAATATATCAAATGCCTGTGAAGAGTATATATATATATATATATATATATATATATATATATATATATATATATATATATATATATATATATATATATATATATATATATATATATATATATATATATATATATACAGGAATTTTATTGTTAAAGTACCTGACCAAATTAACTAAAAGCTTTAGAAATATTATCTTAAATATAATTCTAAGTAAAACATTTATATTTAATAAAAAAATGAATTTCAACCCATATCTACAACTTAAATACTTGAAAATTAGCATTACTAACTTATCTCTCTAACAGAATCAAACAATTTAAACATTCTTGAACAGTTTCAATTTTTATACCCACACATTAATGCTTGATCACTCAAATATAACTATTAATTTAAAAATCTTAAGTGAATTGTCAATTAATAAACTTAATTTTTTAGGCATAATTAGTTTAATAGTAAGCATTACCGGCAATATTCTTTTTAAAAAATGTATCTATAATTTTAATATTAATATCATATTTAATACATTAATTTATTAATTGTCCAAGAAAAGATTTTTAAGGTATTTAAACGTATTAAATGATAGATAATTAGAGCTAAAACAATTTTCAATTATGAAACAGGCGCATTGATCCGCAAAAATTAACTAATGAAATGTATATTTATAAATTATTTAAAGACATCATTATGATCGATTTGGATGTTAGTATGACTATTTAATGGATTAAATTTCATTTAAAATATTCTTTTTAAAATAACGAATCAGTAAATAGTACGCCAATTTTCAATTCTAAATCTGGAAAATATTTATGATAGTTTGTTATTAAATCACAAGAGAGCCACCATTAAATTGGAATAGTGACTTTTTATATTATGAATTTATTATCCTTAATATTGAATATCAAAAGACGCTAATGAAACATTTCTGTGCATGTAGACTTATTGATTGATTTTTTTTAATAAATTGCAATTAAAACGGATTTCTTTTTGAATGTTAAGAAAGATGTCAGATTAGAAACTGACCTTATATCATACAAACAAAAATCAGATGAATTTTTTTTATTATCTATAAATGAGTCTTTTAGCAATCGTTTAATGTCTTTCATTTGATGATGTGATAGGAAATATCAATCATAATAGATTTTAAACTATAAATTTAATACATGAAATTCTCTTTATGGACCATTTTTATCTTCGTTAAAAAGAAAATAACCTCTCATAAATTACAATCGAAATGACTAGCTTCAAAGTTCCTCATAATTTATGATAAAATAAGACTTTAAATTCTTATATCTTTGTTAATAGAATGTAATTATAGTCAAAATGCTATGCATTATATAATAGTGAATCTATAATTACGAAGTTTATTATGTTAATTACTTGAATACGAACACAACTCATCTTATTTTAATAAGTCACAAAACTCTTACAACAATTTATTGCATTGAAGAATAATTTTAGAGCTGTCAAAGCTGTTTGTTCATTTATTTCTTATTGTAGTTTAATTATGTGTACCAAAAGTTAAAAAAAATTCTAACTCAATAGATACGCAACTCATTCAGATTAAATATTTAGTTTCCTTTATTTTTATATATCTTTTAATTATTTTCATTAACATATTTCCATTAATTTAATATATACTCCATTCAAATTAAAAGACATTCAAACTTTAGTCATTTTAAGAATGAATATATTCAATAAATTATAATTTAACTGGAAAAGGTTGATAATGAAGTTATTTTTGATGAAAGCTAAGCATTTCAGACTCCCAAAAAATCATCAAAAGATATATCAGGAAAAAAAGTATAAATTTCCAATTTTCTCGAATCCAATTCAAAAGAGAAGGCTTAGAAAGAAAAATGTCAGCTAAACAATTGTTGAAATAGCAGAATTTCTTGTAATAAATATTGTGAACCTAATCAATTTTTTCAAATATATAAGTTTACATATTTCAAAATGCAAATTAAGTTCACAATATTTATTGAATTGAAATATAATCTTATTAAGAATAAGAGGCATTATTTAATAAATGAAGTTAATAATGTTCCTTATTAAATTGCCTAAATCTAAAAAGGAGAATCATGAAAAATATTTTAACTTTATAAAAATTAATTTAATATCATTTACCACTGATATAAATAGCTCTGTGTGAGAGGAAGTCTTTATTTTTCGATTTGTAAAATGTATTTCCAAATTTAACTCGGAAATTTTAAAAATTCTATTCATACTGAAGAATTTAAAAAAATTAAAAATTCTTCAATATGAAACTGTCATATTTCTAAAAAATAAAAGTTATCCTTTTCGGAAACTTTAAAAAAAATGCTTGTTGATGTTGTTTAAAAAATGTTTGAACCTAAAATTATTTAAATATGTGATTGCTTTTTTAAAGTGATTTTTCGTGAATTTCCTTTACAGTTTAGTTCGGTATCCTTATAAACTTAACTTGCTTCACTTTTTTCTTAAAAACATAATTTGCACAGCAGAGGTTCATACAAGGGGCTTGAAATAAAGAGAAAAATCAAAAATGATGCTTATCTTATCTTTCTAATTATGAATAAATTTATTAGTTTTAGTTGATATGCACAATAATTTCAAGAGCTTAAAAAATACAATCATACACACAAAAACACAAACTAAAAACTGTATTTTAACGTCATTATTGAAGAGATATATCTTTAAATTAAAGTTAAAATATATAGACAAAGTGTATACTAAGAACCATTTCTATATCACATTGTATTATACGTTTATGTTGTGGATGAATGGTTATATATATTTCTAGAGAAGGAATTGAATTTAGTGACAATTGAATCTAATTTTCTGATATATTTAAGATATAAAAATGATAATCAATTGAGCTTAACTATATTTCTGTTTCCCAAAAAATAAAAGATGCTGTTTCCTTATACTTTACTTTTTTAGCACTTTTAAATTTCAAACGTGAAAAGAGAATAAATGAAACAATTTCCTATTCAACAACTGCAAACAATATTAAGTAAAAACAGAATTATTTATCTAAAGATACAAAATATTGAAATTGTAATTTCGTGTTCTAGATATTGAAATTTAAATTCAAACATCTTTAAATAGCTGTTAGAGTGTTTTCGTTGTCAAACACTAGTTATTATAATCATCATTAAAATTCGCATTTCTAATATGAACTCAATGAATCTTTTCATATAAAGCATAGAGTAGGTATGATATGGAATATGGTACTATTTAGAATATTCCTGAATCACTTACGACAGCCCAAAGCCTTCTTTCAATACAAAAAAAAATGAATTTTAAACACAATATTATGGTAAATATTTAAAACTTTGACGAAATTATAAATTTTATGAGTGCGTTTTTGATTCTAAAAATCTATATTTCAAAATATTTTATTTAATTTCAATGAAATAAATTTGTAAAATGTTTGAATTATTTCATTTTTAATCACTATGTTTTATTTTTGATAAACATATATATTCTTTACAATATCTTATTTTTAATCTCATCGTTGAAACAGTTTTTTAATATTTGCATTACTTTTATCTATTTAGATATATGCAAAATTTGTGTAATATTTTCTATTTTTCAGATAATTATTTTTTTATGTTTATTTAATATTAAAATCCATCTTTCTATTTATTATATTCTAGTTATCTCATTATCTCATTAGAAATTAGACTAAGTTATATAATGTTCAATTAAACTATAAAAAATAAGTTTTTCAAAAACAATTTATGCCCAAATTTCTACCTTGCTCCTCTTACAGGGTTGTGTTTGAAAGAATATTGAATCGCGGAATCATTTTAGATGAATACTTTACTAGTTAAGAATTTATGTATATATACATATATATATATATATATATATATATATATATATATATATATATATATATATATTATTAGCAACAAATCAAAATCATTTGAATCTTTGTTGTTTGATCCTTCTTAAATATCCTTGTCGTTTTTATCGTTTGTTTCATTTGATCATCATTGAATATCGTTTGATTCATTTGATCTTCATTGTATATCGTTTGATTCCTTTTAAAGTAGATAGATTTTAGGCTGTAGTCTTATGATTGGAATTGACATCAAAGTTTGATATTTTTAGTGGCATTTCATTGATTATATAGTTATTCATTAGTCGATATTGTTTTAAAAAATTTTGAAACCTCTAAGTATTTTCTTTTGTAAGGATTTCGCACAAATAGTTGAATATTTTCACCAATGTCAATGAAGGAATCCCAGAACACCCCCAAGCACTTATCCCGAAAGATAAATATGATGAAAATAAAAATACACCATCCCTTATCTAATGTTCAACAAAAGTGAAGCATCATTTGAAGTGGGCAGTGATTGGGAAGGTGACCACTTACCCTCCCTCACTAAATTGCTGGATCTCCGTGGGCTGAGGACGTGTCCATGTTAATATGTGTCTCCTAAGTTCTTCCCTTTGTGTGCAGTCGATGTGGCGATGAAGGTACCAGCTCAGGCGTGATCTCATCACTTGACCCTGGTTTAAATTAACATATGCATTTGGTATTTGTTGACGGGTGTGTATTTCAAACCCGTTAACTTAAAGATACAGTCCGGAGCTTGGCTATACCACTATGTATGTATATTGTTCAACAGCAAATAGGAACAAAATATGAAACTATCCTGCCAAAGAGTGTAGTTATACCTCTACAGTAAGAGGAAATCAAAGCCAATACCTTTGTTATGGTGCAGTAATTTCAAAATCAGAATAAAAAAAATTTTTTAAATATATAAATATAGAACAAAGCAAAGATTATTTTCAACTTTGAGAGTACATGTTTTGCCCTAAACGTATAATACTAAATACGTTCACATATTTAGCATTATACTTGTCTGCTTTATTTATAAAACGTGTTATCTTCATCTAAAAGGAAATAAGAATAATCATTGACATTTTTTTTTATTGTGCAAAGTACTTACATGTACGCTTATTTATTCACAATATGCAAGGATGTACTTATTTCTTACTTTTACGTTATTGGTAAGTAATCTACAACGTTCATTAGTGTTACAAATTTATTTATGAATATCATATCAAATTTTTAAATTTAAACTTTTATTATTTATTTTACATTTACTGTACTATTATCCTATGATTTTTACATCATTTATTATATAAAAATAAATAAAAAACTGTCTTTATTTTACAATTTGAGAGATTAAATTTTTAAGTGTAACATAAAATAGAAAAAGTAAATGAAAAAGAATTTCTATTTGTTTCCTAAAGAAGAAAAATAACTGATGTTTTAGCTTAGAGATGCATTAATAATAAGGAAGGTTAATTTATGAAATATGCTCGGATATCATAAATTGCTTATTGCAAAACCAAATTAGTAATGTATTAAAAAACAATGTTAACTGATAAGCTACCTATGAAGATTTGCATAAGAACATATTCAGCATTGCATACGTAAATTATAAGACTAATTATGTGGCTTTATTAAAGTTTTAGATATCTCCAAAACTCTTTTAGAGATAAAAAAAATGATAGATATTAAATTGAAGATATTAACTTACATACACTGAACTATGTATAACTGAAGATAATATTAATATATACATAAATGATATTTTATATATATATATATATATATATATATATATATATATATCTGTATATATATATTTTAATATATATATATATATATATATATATATATATATATATATATATATATATATATATATATATATATATATATATATATATATATATATGTATTAAAATAGTTTAAAAGATATTTTCTTTATCAGTTCATCACTTTATAAAGAATAAGAAACGTAGAATGTGAAGTTCAATTTCATTTATACATTTTAGTCACGCCAAATTTTATTACGTTGGAAACATTTCTTCGAAAGAAATGAAAAATTTAATCCACTTGTTTCAATATTGATGCCAGATGCTATACTCTGAAGAAGAACGATTTTCAACTTATATTTTCATATATCGTTCCGTTTACTTTTCCCTGGGAAAGAAACTGATACAATTTCTGAGTAAATATCGACATGGGATTATACTTTTATTGACGTTGAAGTACATTACTGAGATAAATATTAATTCTGAGTAAATGTTTGCCTAGAATAAATCTAAAGTAGTAATATGGAAATATTTTTAGAGCATTAATTATTATTTTATATGTGAATCACTGAATACCAGGAATTAGATAAAATAATTTCGCCATATAACTATAATGTCGCAATCATTCCCTTAGAGGCAAAATAGTTTGTCAAATATGATATTTTAAACATTGTATTTCTTGAAATAAATATGCTATAAATAAACGACGCATTTGAAATTTTGTCAAAGGATTTTAGTTTTAAGACGAAATAATATTTAAATGTCATTAGACTATTTCAATATACAAATGCTGAAAATAAGCTTCATTATTTTAAATTTTTTTGATAAGGTATATAGAGAGACATTGTAATTATAAATAAAGAATAATTAGATTGTGATTTCTGACTTATTATTAAATTGGAATTGTATAATCAAATTTAAAACTTTAAATATCAAAGAAAAAATATTATCTACCAATGATAATAAGTTAGAGTAATAAAACAGCAGAATAACGTATTTATTAATATCACTTTAACATATATTTTAATCCAAGAAACCATTCATCTTTTGAACTTTGATGACTCCTTGAATTAAAGCAAAGTTTTTCATTTTGTTTATAAAATTAGAGTAATGCTTCAATCCATGTATAATAGATAGTTTTTGATATAACTAATAAATTAGATTTTATCCTCATATTATTGAAACTGATTTCATTATTAGTTACTGAAATATGATAGTCTAATGAAGCACGCAATATGCATTCGAAAGAGTTGAATATAAAAAATTATAAAATATTTTCTGTAATATAAAACGATTGATTTTGAGAACCAATGAATGAGAATGCATCCAGTTTTATTCTATTTTGTAATCGTCTTGAGTTGTTATGAACCTTAATATGGAAATGCATGGTCGTAAGTAAGAGTTCAATGACACATGAACAAATAGTAATAGGGTGACATCTACTATTTTTTGGCTCAACCATACTCAATCATATAGTGCAGATATACAATTATTAGATATTTACTTAGTAGACGGTTTATAAATAATATGAATTAGGAACGAGAATAGATGGATTTTAGTTTAATTTTTCTAAAACAAAGTAACGGAATCTACTAAGACACTCACAAATGTAATGTCCTGTCCAAATCCAGATAAATAGTTTTATTTAAAGATTTGGGGCGTATTTGGCTCTTCAAATATTGTACAAAGATTTTATTCCTTAGTTTATATATGAAATGAAAAAAGAAAATAAAAATGTTTCTTTACTAATGCATTTAATTTGATAAGTTTTTCTTCTTAATAATCAAAATTGTTTTAGAATTTTAAAAATATGACAGTAAGTTTAGTTGAAATGTTGGTTGTCAAAATCAAAATAACCATCAAAAAAATATTAGTTAAAAAAATTTTCTTAATGAACTTAAAATATATTACAATGTGAATTTTCGTACATTAAATTCACATTTAATTTGAACTCTTCAACACTTTCGATCTATCAAATAGAAAAATAAGTGTTCATTCTTAATACTGATGCAAGTAAATAATATTTGCATATTGACATTGTCATATTATTAATAATAAAACAAAAGATTTTTGATAAAAAATATTCTCACTAAATATTAAAGTCTCCAAATCACAGCGTCAACATGTTTCCAGAAGCTTCTTTGGTATTAAATCACATCAAAAAGTAAAACAAAACTTTTTCATAACTTATTGAAAAATTCATATAAAACAGAAGTTTTAATGTCATTGAATGAGTGATGTATTAATGTAGTTTCAGTGCATTTTAAAATTAATTCGATGTAAATTTTAAAATAATTGAGTATAAGAAATTATGTTTTCTTAGAAATCTTAATTCAACGTTACTTTCATTTTTTACACACACACTTGATTTTTTAAGAAAAAAACTTTTCTCTAAACTCCCATTCAAACATAATATAATTCTTTTTCAATTTTTAAAATATATAATCTATTAAAAAATGCAGATATTTTATTTATATTTCTTGCAACATCATTTAGAAAATGATTAGTTAATTACATTAATTCATTCTTAAGATAGCATTAATTTCAGCAAAGCTTTCAAGAAAATTTTAAAAAATGTTTCAATACGGAAAAATAAAAATGAGTCCTCTAAATTTATGTAGTAACGATACCTAGATGAATAAAAGGGAACTTGAATAAATATTAAATTGAATTTTTCATCCGATATACCTATGTAAGCATTGCAAAGATGAAACTTGAATTTTAAAAGGACTCAATAAACTATATTAGTTTGAAGAAAATATAAAAACGTAGATATACTTATTGGAAATCTATACAACTTGATGAATATTTTTATATTAAAATTAAACTTTAATCAATTTTATTTTTGCTTATATTAAGCAAAGGTATCATTGAATTACTCTAAAATATGATTTAGTAAAATATTCTTATTATTTTATATTTTATAAAAAGAAGACTTTTAAAGGAAACATTGAAATGTAAGAATTTTTACAGTTCATGTTTTGAATGATATCTGAAAAGTATTATTTTTAGATATTATTTGAAAAAGAATTTCACAAAAAAAGCATTAATACATAACTCTATCTTTAAAAGAGATTCTCATTTTATTCATTCGTTTTTATTTTTTAGTCCGTATTCTTTATTCAAATATACAGTCTTTCAATGAATTGAAATTCATATTTTTTTTTTCAATAGCAGTGACAAATTACAATTATTCCTCTTTAAATTCTCTCTACTGATTTATAGCTCAGTTGATAAGGGAAATCTAGAAAAAATCTAGAAACAAATTGTTACAAAGTTTGTAAATATTTTTTGTGTTCATTTTCAGATATCGCAGACAGATCCAAGCTCAAATTCGGAGACAAAATTCGAGAA
This sequence comes from Latrodectus elegans, assembly GCA_030067965.1. Lineage (NCBI taxonomy): Eukaryota > Metazoa > Arthropoda > Arachnida > Araneae > Theridiidae > Latrodectus > Latrodectus elegans. The sequence goes on along the minus strand of CM057818.1, from coordinate 47,067,432 downwards.
ATATAGGAATCACTGGATAATCGTTAAGAACGACTTATCTAGTAATTTGGCGGCTTAACATCCACTTGGCGATTACTTCGCTAGATAATTGGCGACTTGGCGAGATTTGGCAATAAATGGATAGTTTCGGAAACTTCCACCACCTAAGCTCTAGGGCCATTATTGAGCGAAATGGCCTGGAAGCTTCCAGAACCTTGGAGAAAGTCATAGGCTTTCACGCCAAGTAAGCTATAAATAGCACTATTCCTTGGACCGAGTCAGTTACTGAGTTGCTAGTTGCAGGGATAAGTTAGCGAAAACGATCAGTCTTGCAAGCTAGTTTCGAGCATAGAAGCTGTTGTTTGCCTGAGATATTAGAGCTTTCTGTAATTGGATCACTAAAGTAATTGCCTTTGCCGACGACACATTATTAGTAGTTGAAGGCAATACAAAAGCATCTCTGCAATCACATTGTAATGAATCTTTGCAACATTTTTTCAAAATACTGTAGCAACTTGAAGCTTATAATTTCTCATCCTGAATCGCAAATCCTTATCCTGCACCAGAAAAGATAACACTTAAAATCAAACCTCAGAATAACCTTAGAAAATATTAGCCTAAAACACACTAAAACACTAAAATATCTAGGAGTAACAATCGATTGCAAAATGTCCTTCCTACAACATATCAGGCAGTTAAAGACAAAGATGATACCAATAGTTCAGCGTTTCCGCTCCATGATCGCTAGAGATTGGGGCATTAAAAGTAAAATAACTAAAGCAATTTACCTTTTTGTCATGGAGAAAATGGTTACCTATGGCTCATCCTTGTGGATTCTACCCATGACTGTCAGGATGCAGCGGCAATCAGACAGCCTACAGCGCTACTTTACATTATTAATCACGAGAAGCTTCAGGACCAGCTCCACAATTTCCCTCGATACACTGGCACCACCACTTCATCTAACTTGCATCCAGCTAGCACACAAAACTAAAGTACTGCAACTCCAGGAAACTATTGTACTGGGAGACCAAACCCTCAGTGCGTCTGACTATGAATATCCTGTGCATAAGGACTGTGTCCATCCGTCAATAAGACTTAAAGTAATACACGTCTACAATCTATCCTCCAAACCTTCCTCGTCAGCACAAGATCAAATCAAATTAATCACACTTTACAATACTATACGGATGGATCTCATATAGACGGTAAAACAGGTGCAGATCTAATAATTTACCATGAAGGCAAACAACTTTGAGAATACGAAATTAAGCTGAGGAATAAGAACTCAGTCTTTCAGGCAGAGGTCATAGCCATCTTCAAACCTATAAACATTATTGATGCACAAGGCCTCAGATCTAAAACCATTTGGTCTAATAGCTCATCAACTTTGCATGCATTACTTAACCAACTTCACACATCACCAATAATACATACCATACAAAAAAACTAGCAGCTGCAACTTCATACATCAATCTAAGCTGGATTAAAGCGCATCAAGGTGATGTTGGAAGTGTGTGTACAGACATCTCTGCAAAGGAAGCCTCAAAAATGGATGAATCCAAAACATTAGAGATTCCATATCCAAGATCTTCACTTATCAAACAACTAAAGAACTTCACACTTCAGAAATGGCAGTCTCAGTAGGACAATGCAACAACAGGTCGAATGACCAAACATCTACTCTCAGAAGTCTCTAGCAAGATAACGTAGGATAATCCATACTTCAACCAACTGCTAACATTTCACGGCCCATTTCCACAGTACTTCCAAAAAGGAAGTTTCATCCACCTTCATCTGTGGAGCCCAAGAGGATCATTTCTACTATGTCCTAGATTGCCAGAGACTGAGAAATACCACCTATAAAAGAACTCCCAACAGACCAACATGGAGTTCCTGAGATTATGCTTGAAAGATCGTCACCGCAGATTACTCCTCACAAAGCTGATGATTCATCTCAACAAACAAGGGTTAGAATTTTGTCAGGATTTAGCCCACGCTTCCACAGACGAATCAGAAAACTATTCTTAAAGTTAATTTTCTTCCACAATTAGTAATGGCGTATAAAACATTTTTATGAACTAAATGAAATTTATGAACTATATGTTCTGAATTGTTTGGACATTTCGAACATTATGAGCCTGCTGTAGAATTTTAAAAACTTTTCGAATCCTATTCCTTTTAGTACCTTAGAAACCTTTTAAATATTTTTTGAACGTAAAATGCTTTTAAAAGTTAAGGTGCTTATTAAACTTTTATAAGCTGTCTGCCTATATATAGTTATCAATTTTCATGTCAAGCCATTTTCTTTTTCATAATTAAGTGTTCATACTATTTATAATATTGCTTTCAATGCATATAATGTTTTTAATGCCATAATTACACTCTAGAAATTTTTAATTGTCTTTTCATAGGCTGATTAGTCATACAAAATACAATGTGGAAAAACCTATAGATATTATTAGAGATATATGTGATAAGATCTAATAATGAACGTGGTAGTTAATACTTTCCATTATTTCATCATAAATAAATTTTCATAAAGTTCAATAATAAATTTCAATCTAATAAAAAAAATTTGAACAACGTGAATATTTATACTCAAAATATTAATCCAACTTTTCTATTTTTAAGGGAAATACATTACCTAAATATATGTGCTGCTTTCAAAGACATTGACTAGCTGTTATACATAATGAATTAAATAAAATTAGCTGGAATAATACCTAAGTTTTTTTTTCCACTTTAATTAATTTTTTTTCTATTTGCAATAAATGTATACGTTACATAGCATATTTGTTTATTGAAATGGATATTTATAGTCTGATAGTCATTAATTCCATAAATTTGATTTCAATATAAGTTCAAACTTTTCGTATTTCTTATATTAGGCTACACATCCAAACTTTTAAAAGAATTAATGTATTTAAAAGAATTAATGTAATTAATGCACGCAGTAATTTATCAATTTTTTTTTTTTTTTTTTTTTTTTTTTTTTTGCCTATGACAGAAAGTTGAATTCTTTCGTAGAAAATGGATGAATAAAAGAATACAATCATATCAACTTTTATTTTAAATGATCATAAAATAGTCACAATGTTTAATTTTTGAAAAGAAACCCATCCATGCGCATTCAAATTAATAAACTGGTAGTTAAATATTTTATTGTATAATATGTAATTCATTATGTAGGTCATAACTTTTCCTGATATGTATTAGAAAAAATATTTTAATCAACTAAAATAGAAGTTTATGATGAGATGGAACGTGAAACATTTAAATGCTTCATAAAAATAGCAACTTCAGAGTACAAAGCTCCCATAAATTTTTTTGTGCTTTCCAGCATCTTTCCTTTTTCTGAGGATGCATCATAATAAGGGCAGTAAATTGCATTCACGTATAGCGAAAGAGAAGTAAATAAGCCTCTATCATTCCCAAATGAATCAACACAAAGAAATACACTTCCTCCATGTTATTTTGAACTCTGTTTTCTAACATTTAATTCCAAACTTCTGTGTTATTAACTATTAAACCTGATTAAGTTGCTAGGTTTTTTTTTCTTTTATGTAGATTTTTGCTTTAAAATGTTTTTAAAATCAATTTATATAAAAATGAACTCTAAGAAATAATAGTAGTATAGTTTTAAACAATTATCAGATAGTTTATTAAATTTCAATTAGATGAGTAGAAATTTTATATTTTAATAGTTTTGTACTGTTGTAAACAGTGATAAATCCACAATAATAATTTAAATGTCATTCTTCACTTATTCTAAATTTTAGACCTTGAGTTGTATAATTTCAGACTGTTCTTCCATTTACTTATTTCTCAACTAGTTTTTATTAAAAAAGATATTTTAACTTAGGGATATATAGCATTAAAAAAATTCATTTATTTCAAACTAAATTTTCCTATTTTAATTTTAAATAATATGTCTACAGTCGTACTATAATACCAGTACATTTTTCAAAGTAACTTATTTTATTCCAAGCTGTTCTGCGCAAAAAATTAAAACTGTAAAAACTTAACCAGTTTTGTTTCCTATCGATTCTACTTAGCATCTAATGCCATTAATAGCAGATATCAGAACAATAACGATAAAAGCCAAAAGAAGTATTTTTACAATTTTGCTTTTCATTGTGATTTACTGTGACATTTACACTTCAATTTCTGTGTTTGTTATGTATCTCTTCTTTTAACAACCATTGCTGCATATTTTTATTCGAAAAGTATCCATAATGATTATCAGATATATAAATTGCATCTATTTTTCAGTATAAGCAATTGATTCAGTGAAATACTGAAAAATAAATTGCATCTATTTTTCAGTATATGCAATTGATTCAGTGAAATACTGAAAAATAAATTGCATTTATTATATTTTTTTATTTTTTTTTAAAATAAATTGCATTTATTTTTCAGTATATGCAATTGATTCAGTGAAATACTGAAACATAAATTGCATTTATTTTTCAGTGTTTCATTGAATCAAAATGAATTTCAAATTATTTACTTATAAGTAGAACATAAAATATAATCTCGTAAACATATTAATGCAGCAAAAGAGAAGTATTTTTACAGCAGTAAAATTGTGATGCATTTCACAGGAACTTGTTCTCAGTATCTAGCTCGCTCGTTTGTGAAATTATATAAAGTGAGGGTAAATGATACGAAAATTGCTCTGCGTGGCCACAGATTACCATGCTTCGTTAAGAACCAACCAGTCTCCGCCTTAACGAAACGTTACGATGGTAATTATCTAGAATGACCACATAAGCATTGTAATTCTTAAAGAGTAAACGGAGGAGAGAAACACACAACTCCTCACAAAATTAACTGTTATTGTATACTGAGAAAAGGAAATTCAAATACTAATAACAGCTGATATAGTTTTGAATTCATTAATATTTTCAGAATGAAAAGTATATTTTCTTACGGTGAGGTTTAAAAATGGTTTATTTTTCCTAAATAAATAAATATTGAATGTGTAGTAAAATAGATTTAATTTATTTTAAAATAAATTTCAAAATATTATGCATAGAAATATCTATGCAAATATCAATTACCAGTTCGTAAGCATTTTCTTCGTATATGTTTAATTTGAATCTTCTCGTAAGCTTAAGTACACTTTAATATAAATATTGCTAACTTTTTTAACTGCTTTATTAATATATATATATATATATATATATATATATATATATATATATATATATATATATATATATATATATATATATATATATATATATATATATATATATATATATATATATATATATATATATATATATATATATATATATATATATTATTTCATATATTTATTAGTATTAGACATTTGTTAAATTTTATAAATTAAATATATAACTTCAATTGTTCAATTGCATTATCAAATTTCTTTATAATGTTTATACCACAGTTAATTTGAAAGATTATATAATTGTTGAATCTAATTGGAATTAAACTTTGTGAAACAAATAAAATTAGTAATATTTACAAGATTAATTTTTTTCAGTGACGCTCTCACATAAATTGTACACTAATTATTCATTTTTAAAATGACTTTGCAAATTAACGAAATTTCAATATTTGTCTTTCAGTGACGAGTAGTAATGGAAATTAAGTAAGCGGTTTTATCATGCTTTGCATGTAATATTTTTAAAGACTAATTGTTACAAGACAAAAGTTTCGTGATTTTTTAAATATTTAGAATATAACCTCATTTTACAGACATTAATCTAATTTCTAAAAATGTATGTTTCATTGAAATGTTTTAAAAAATTCATACAATTTTCATTAAAAACAAATCCTTAGATTCTTCATTCTCATTATCATATATTTAAAGATTACTTTTATGCTGAAAAATGTGTTATATATATATATATATACATTACGAATTTATACATTACGAAAGCTAGGAATTGAAACCCTTAATAATTAGTTTAGCTTTACAATAAACAAAATTAAAATTATTTTAGCTACACAATATTAGTGACTATAATTTACTATAAAATTTAATCTCTTTTTCTGTTTGGGAGTGTGGGTAAATATATCTTTCTGAACTTGACTTTATTACATTACTTATTGTGAACTATTTGTCAATCCTTATACAAAATTTGGGTCAAAACATCAGGATCGAATTTTAACTGGAAATTTTTAAAAAATCATAAATATGAATACTACTGCTGTATATATTCATAAGCCAAATTACTTATTTTGAAGTTAATTTTGTGACTAAGCATTTTAAGATTATTAGCTTAATAAATAATTCAAAGGTAGTTTTTTTCTAGATACAGTAAGCATATAGTTAATTACGTATAAATTGCAAAAAAAAAAATTGGAAAAAAAATTTTAGAGAAATTTTTTATGTGTTTCTCATTTAAACTTAAAAAACTGAGACAGAAATTCTTTCTTATTTTCATATTCTCTTATGTTATAATTAAAAATAAAAATTTCATGACATATCGGAAAAAAAGTTAAAAACACCAATATTTTCATAATTGCATTTCTAAAACATAAATTTCTCACAAGAAAAATTTTCTAAATCCTAACATTTTTACATGATATTGATTATAAATAGAATTCCACGTTTGATTTAAAAAAATAAAATTTAGACTGCTGAAATATTATTTACGAAATGTAATAAATTTTCTTCGTTTACAAAAATTAACAATCAATAGGAATATTTAGGGGGAACTAAATTAACCAAGTTACTATATTTCTGCAGTTTTTAACTGTATATATTTCTTAGAATTTATTATGTGTAAATTTTATTTATCCTTACCATCATTTTTAGAAAGAAAATAACAAGAATTACATGCAGTTGTTTCACTTATTATCACTATTATTAAGTTTTCAAAAGCTTTCTTTATTTTCTATGATTAAACATGGCCTTGCTTTTTCTTCAATTAAATATGGTTTACATAATTTAGTTGAAGTTTACAGTTTAGATTAGTTTGAAATTTATGAAACTGACGTGCCATTGCATTTTCAAATCAACCAATAGAAGTTTTCCATAGGCGTTTCAGTTGAATTATTGAATGAATATCACAACTGCTTTATGAAGAATTTTAATCTGCAATTCTTAAATTAAAGATAACTTATATACAACCTGCAAAATGTTAAACTGAAGTTTCGTAATGTAATGTGCAATTTTAATTTCAAATATATGTATTCATAATAAGATCTAAAAAAATTCTTATTCTCTTCGTAATTAAATTATGACATACTTAGAAATATTTCGATTTCATAAGGAATTTATTTATAGAATAATGAATCTTCTATTAATTCATTCACGTTATTTTTTACTAAGTTAAACGTAAATAATCAGCTGAAAGTTAGAAATTTGGTGTAATTTATAATATAATTGTTGTAGAATTCATGTAGTTATAATAGTAATACTTAATGTTTAAGGATTTATTACGTAAGTGTTGAATATATTTTTTGTGTTGAATAGAAATATCATGCATTATATCACTTACATATGATGTGAAAGCAAGTAAAACAATATATATTTCTTTTTACTCTTGAAACAACCCTAGTTCAACTATATTTGAGTTCATCAACCATATTTAAAATTTTAAAAATTATTATATTTTGTTTTTACCACGATTAATTCAATTTAAATATTTTTTTCTATTAAGAATAATAGGTCAGAGATTTATGTTGTTGTTGTCGTGTGACAAGTGCAAAAAGAAAAGGTAAAAAAGACCAGTCGTATGAGACCAAAAGGCATGGAGCACCTGGAACCTGGAACCATATAGTTTTTTACGGAGTGCCTGGAGTCAAACTCCTACCTCCAGTCTGTGAATTTCTAAGTTAACAGTGGAATAACCTTTTTGGCCCTGGCCACACCTTCAGCATTCTCAAAATAAAAAGTCCATGGCAGCAGCTGGGGTCGATGTTGAAGAGGACCGAGGCAACAGAGATGCAGTTGTAGAGATGTCTCGGATACAGCAGAACTCCAGTGCAGTGCCTGCATTCAGCCTAGGTTCTAGATCCGTCAGGCATGCTTTTCATACCCTTCTTGTGCAGTCCGCATTCTGCTGATGGTAGGGGTGATACCACGGTCAAGATTAAGCTTTGGTAGGCACTATTTTTACCGCAGTCCCCCGCAGAGCTGA
>CM057818.1:46961827-47054327 GCA_030067965.1 Latrodectus elegans | reverse complement strand
TTCTTTCAGATAGTTTTTTATATGAAGTATAAAACAATTCCTTCTTGTAGCTTCAATTAATTTGTAACAAAATATACTTTTTAGGCATATTTGTTTAATTTAAGCATGGTTGCTAAAATTCCAAAGTAATAATATCAAGTCATTTTTTTTGTCTATTTGTTCGATTTGCGAATTGGAAGACTTTTAGTTGATGAGATATGGTAATTGATTTATAATTTATGATTGAAAGCAAACTTAGTAGTTTTAAATGTGTCCAAATCATCACTATCAGATTAAACCCAATGCAATTCGAAGGTACTCAAAAACTATTAAAATACCATAAATAAAAATGATACAAAATATTGGTGATTTAAAACAACAGAGAAGTTGTCATGTTTATCTAGTTAGTAATTTATTACCCTTGAAAAATATTCATATTTGACAATCAGCTTATTTCCAGTGAAAACCAATAAAATGCACCTAAGATATTTTGTACCTATTGTTCTGACTATGATATCATATCATTAACTATCATCATGTTAACTTCATAACAGATTATATTCTTCATAAGATATATTGTTAACAATAAGGACAAGCCTTGTATCCCATAAGAAAACATTGCATCGCGTTCGAAAAATATAAAATTTAAGTACTCAAATTTCTTTAATAAATTGAACGAATGTAAAATGCCAATAGACTAGACCTAATCAAATAAAGGAGTTAGTAAAATATTCAGTTTTTTCTCTTCAATTTACAGAATCTATCGCAAGATACACAAGTACAAATTACAAAAATCTAGAACTTACATATAGTTTATATATTATTGAAGCTTTAAAAAAAAGGACATTTTTCGTTAGTTTATGTATATTAGTGAAATTTGAAATATATTCTAATTGACTCTTGTTGAATGCATTTTATTACAATTTATCGAATCTCTTTTTAATAAATTTTATAACAAAAAAATAAAGACATATTTTTGAAATAACAGTAAAATCACAAATAAATATATCAGTCATTTTTACAATTATTTAATACTTTTCACATAGCTTTTAACAAAGAAAAAAAACGTTTTATTGGATTTAATATTTAATCCAATAAACTCACTTCTAATTGAAATACTTTCTTTATAAATTCTTTGCTTTCAAGACCAATGAAAATGGAAAACTCTATCAGAACATAACCAAATAAAATTGAATTTTACGGTAAATTTACTGTGTAGAATATTAAATTTTAAGTCTATTTTTTTCCTGTTTCTCTCTCTTTCTCTATCTATCTATCTAGCTAGCTATCTAGTCATCTATCTATCTCATTACACCAAATCTGAATCTTTAAATGGAATTATCCAAAAATAATTTCAAATTAAACTGCTTAATTGAATTCTTAAGCCCCATTACGATAATAACCTAGATACAAATTGCAGCTATTTTACAGGTTTTGTATTAAAAAAACAAATTTTGTACACAAATTTGTTTTTTGTTTTGTTTTTTGTTCAAAACAAAATAGTTCATTAATTTTCAAATTAATTCATGTATTATTAATTTGAAAATTAATGAACTAGTTTCAAGTTAAGAATATTTACTATAACTATTTTGTCCAAGGGATTATTAGTACACATTTAAAAGACAAATTAATATAATAGATATTTTAAAATTATATTCATGGAGAATATTAAACAAAGTTGCATAGTATTAAGAAAAGAATATATTAAATAATCGAATTTTAAAACATTTCTTCATTAATCCATTTTATTAAACTAAATATTAACCTAATTTATCATAAAACTAACTTTTTAATCAATATTCACTTCAGAAGAAATCATTATTTTCTCAAATAAAAAATGTCAATTCACTTTATATTTACATTTTCTTAAGAATTTAAATTTAATGTACAGAAATTAAATTTATGATATTGGAATATCTCAGATTGCAGTTTCAGATTATAATAAATTTCATTAATAACTGAATCAAGAACACTCAAAATATATTAAATAAAATCAAAAGAGTTTCACCCAATTTCTCTCAATAAAATAAAATTACTACTTTTAAATTATAGTTATACGAGGGTTGCTATTTATATTTCTGGCCTAATAATGAATAAACAAATATGTAGGATCGAAATTGGTTTTATTGTTTTTCAAAATATTCTCCATGATGATCAATACACTTTTGCATGCGTTTGAACCAATTTTCAAAGCACTTTTTCCAGTCCGATTGAGGTAACTCCAAAACATGCGTTTTGAATGCATCAACCGCTTCTTCGGGGTCGAAAATCGTTGTTCACGTAATTTATTTTTGATGTGTAGAATAAGAATATGTTATTGGGTGCCAAATCAGGCTGTACGGCGGATGACCCATCAGTTCGATCTTTCGCTCCGTCAGAAATGCCTTTGTTTGAGTCGATGTGTGAGAGCTCGCATTGTCATGATGAAGAATGATTCGCCTGTTCTTCTGCTTTTTTCGAATTTCTCCGATGACTTCTGACAAACAAATGGTCGTGTACCATTCAGAATTGACCGTCCTGCGTTGCTCTAACGCCACTGTTGCCACATGACCGTTAATGCCGAAGAAACAGGCAATCATTTGTTTCGATGTGCTTCTTCCTCGAACAACTTTTGTTGGTTTTGCCTCGTCTTGGAAGACCCATACAGTTGATTGCTGTTTTGTTTCCGGCTCATATGCATAGATCCATGATTCGTCACCTGTGTAGATGTTATACACAGCCTTTGATGTACCTTGAATGTATTTTTCCAACATTTCCTTGCACCAATCGACACGAGCCTTTTTTGAGCGTTTGTCCAGATTATGCGGGATCCAACGCGAACAAATTTTTTTACGCTCAAATGTTCATGCAATATTTTATTGATGCTAGTCATACTAATGTCCAAAGACGCCTCTATCTCACGGTATGTCACATGACGATCTTGCTTTATCAGTTCACGCACAGCATTGATCTTTTCTGGCACAACAACGGATTTTGGACGACCTGCACGGGATTCGTCCTGGATCGAACATCGACCACGATTAAATTCGTTATACCAATTTTTACAGTGCTGTAGGATGGCGCTTTATCGCTGTATAAAGAATTAAGTTCATCGAAGCACTCTTGTCTTGACAATCCACGTCGAAAGTTATGAAAAATAATGGCACGAAAATGTTCACGATTCAATTCCATTTTTTGACAGAGAAGAACTTTTCAATTTACTGTCAACAACACAAATAAAGCTATAATGGTAAATCGTCTGCTGAATTTATGTTTAAAAATATCAAACTTTCGATTAAAATCGTCTTCGGTCGCCTAGCAACACTTACTGTTGCCAAGGCCAGAAATATAAATAGCAACCCTCGTAATAACTCAATAATTCAAAACAGTAATATATAGAATATTTTATAAATGAACATTTAATTCAAATAATTACTTACCATATTTATAATTTCCCACAAGATTTACCCTTGTGAGCAGCAAGAATATATAATAATAATAAATGTGGTTCCTCTCAATCAATTCTGTTCTTAGATAAAAATCAACTTTGAGTGTTTAAATTGCTTTTGTATTCTCAATTTATATGTTTTTCGTAATTGTACAATGAATTTTCCTAAATTTAATTTCATATGGAATTTTTGACAAGAAATTTTCTTTAAGAATATTTATGATTTTTTTTTGTTATGAAAAATTTAATTGTATTTAATTACTGTTTTTAACATACTTATTAGTTATTTTATTAACTTATTTTTAAATTTTTTATTAATTTACTTTTGTTACACTTATTAACTTATTTTAAATATACTTTTTTTTAATATAATGTATATAAATACTTCTTTTTAAATAATAATAATTTTCAGTTTCCCTAACTGTAATATATAGTATATTTTATATGAAAATTTAATTAAAAAAATTACTTATTTATAATTTCATTTAAGATGTACTCTTGTGAGAATATATAATAATAATAGATGATTTTAAAAAAATCAATTCTGTTCTTAGATATAGATCAATTTTGATATTATTTGAATTCATTTTGTACTCTTAGTTTATATGCTTTTCGTAATTTGACTATGAATTTTCGTAAACGTAATTTCATAAGAATTTTCTGACAAAAAATTTTCATTAAGAATATTTATGACTTTTTTCACGAACGATTTAATTGTAGACAATTACTCAGTTAAATATTTAATCTGGTATATATTATCTCAAATACATCTTCTTTTTCTTCTTCAACTGTGTTACAGTCCCTATATGCCAAAACAGTCTCAGTAAGCTTTCTCTAAAAAGACTCGATCAGACAGAACGGTTTACCAATTTTTAATGTTATAGATCTGATCAACAATCTGGAGAGAAGTGTTATTAAAAATATAAATGAATATGTCATAAATACACTTTTATAAATATAATGCTTCAATATTATTACATAAAATGTAATATTAATTACATATTATATTATATTTATTTATATAATACAGAGGGGGTATTAACACAATTTTAGAACAATTTCGGGGCCCTTTAACTAATGTATAAAATGTAGAGACTATTTTTTTTTTTTGATGTTCAATCTTATAGCCTTTTTTTCTGTATTATAAATCTTCATCAGGATTTCCATGATAGAAGAGTTTTTTGTAAAATTTCTAGCGGTATTGCTGTCAATTCCCTTTCCACTACTTTCCAGAGTCCATCTATCGTGGGCGTTTAGAAAGAGCTCTTTTTAACATACCAAAAAGGCACAATAGTCCATAGATAAAATGTCATGAGACTTTGCAGAAATATCTTGAAAAGGTATGTATGCAATACCTGCATTAATCTTCATTTTTTTCAAGGAATGCAGTGGTAATTGTCGAAAAATGACTTGTATCTTTGTCTTAATGAAATTTCACTCTCTGAAAGTCATTGGGATAAAGAAGTGAAATATTTTCTGTAAATATTGGACGTAAGACCTTCTCCTGATAGTATGATGAATTGATTTTAACATTTTTTTCCATTCTTCTTATTTTTAATTTTCCATTGCAGGAGAAACCTGAGACAATCATAAACCCCATATTGAAACTTTCTTTACTTACATTGATAGAACCAGATTTATACATTTTTTCTCCTCGTTTTCTATAGTAAATAGACCTTTATTTGTTGCAGTCTTTAAGTAAACCCAATTTTTATCAAAGATCACAATGTATTTTTATTTATCTCCTACTAAATGGTTTTCCTATAGGATTCTACAAAAGGTTATTCGTTGAGCCACATGTCTTTTCAAAAGCTGGAGAACATTTTGTTTTTTAGCTTTTTTAAGTTGTAAATCTTGATTTATTATTTTATTTATTGTTGCTACATAGGTATTTATTGACTTTGCAATTGATTTCTCTGTTGGCGGATTTTCTCTTGTTACCAGCACTTCACTTTAGAACCCTTTGATACAGAACGTACCTTTTTCGGATATTCGTTTGGAGTCTTCTTTCCAAGTAGAAATATGAATTAGTGGTTTTTACCTGTTCAATTATTAATGTTGCTGATTTTGCACTTAGAAATTTTAATATCATGCATTTCACAATGTTTTTGAACATTGGAATAAGAATATTTCTCTTCTGAAAGCGCAAAAACATATCCTTCATTCCTCAGCTTGTTCACATGCGACTGTTTGAAAAAAAGAATAAATTTAAAACTAGCAGACGATATTTCTCAGTTCAAATAATAAGCTGTTGCCAAAAATGTTTATTCTAAAATATTTATTTTTTAATTCTTTATCGAAATCGTTCTAAGAATGTGTTAATACCCTCTGTAGAATGGAATAAATATAATTAAGTAAATAATTATATTTATTCCATAATAAAAAATGACAAAAAACCAATGAACATTCTCAAATCTCGAAATTTCTGAATTTTAAATTTGGGTATCTTTTTTTTAAGTTATCATGTTCCTATTTAAAAGATTTTAAAGAAATATTCTTCAACAATGGTAAGCATCTTGTTTGCTTTTTTATAGCTTATATCAGGCTTAAACAATTTATAGCTTTCACTGCTTTTATTCTTCTTTTTACATTTTTCACGCACAATAGATTATTTTTTATTTATATATAATACCCTTCAACCAATATTTCACCACTTTTGCTTAAAAGTTTAAACATTAAATAATTAGAATTTCATACATAGATACATTTTTCCAAATCATTAAAGCTATTTTCAGTAGTAACTAAATTTTAAATATTATTCATGAAATTATTGAGTATCTAAATATTTAAATCGCCAGCGAATCGATGTCTCCCGAGTGATTCTGATGCAATGTCCCTCGCTGCCTTAAAATGGAAACCAATTATATTTCACTCAGGTCTCGGAACTCTCTTGATTAAGTCAAATCTGAGGTAAGCGAATTCCTCGAGGAAATTCAGATCACTTTTGTAACTCCAGTCCATTATCCTTTCATTTATCTGGAAACTAATGACTCATATACTTATTAGAATATGTTTACAACTTCTCTTGAAATATTAACAAAGAATATACTGTGAAGTTAACTTTAAACATTTCAAATTCTTAAATTTGAAATAGTTTGGAGTTGATTTTTAGTTTAATTCTCCTTTTAATTAGTGGCATTCAAGCACAACGATATTGAAAGAAATGAATTTGAACTGAGTAATTGTAACTAAATTTTGAAAGATATTAAAAGGAAGTAAAAGGGGGAAAGAATTCATATAAAATTAATTTTCGTTTCAAAACAAATATTTTATTCTATTATTTTCTGAATCTGTAATTATTATTGTATTTTATTAATTATATATATATATATGTATATATATATATATATATATATATATATATATATACATATGTGTGTGTGTGTGTGTGAGTGTGTGTGTGTGAGTGTGTGTGTGTGTGAGTGTGTGTGTGAGTGTGTGTGTGAGTGTGTGTGTGTGTGTGAGTGTGTGTGTGTGTGTGTGTGTGTGTGTGTGTGTGTGTGTGTGTGTGTGTGTGTGTGTGTCTGTGTGTGTGTGTGTGTGTGTGTGTGTGTGTGTGTGTGTGTGTGTGTGTGTGTGTGTGTGTGTGTGTGTGTGTGTGTGTGTGTTAACTGCCTCAATATGTCTGAAACACATATATAGTTTTGCATTAGAAAACTATCACTAATACCTATACATTTTAACTACAGAATTTGAGTCATTACTAAATACATAATAACCAAATTAAATGTACCTATTACTTCAGAGAGGCACCACAGTATTATATTATTTTCTTAAAACTTCTCGTATGCATTCATTTTTCTAATTTCAGCATGCTACTAAAAAAACTTCCATTTCAGAAATGATCCTGAATATTAAGGTGTAAAAATATAAATTGGTAGTTAAAAATCATTTTCAATTAAAATTTTAAAAAAAATCATTTATTTAAAAATTTTACTTAGCGTTAAGTTTGATTGCATAAGCTAAATGATAAATTCGGCATACTAAACTATACCATTTGGCATAAATGGCAACAGCATCAATTGCTAATATTACCTCTGATTGTTTCTGCACACTAATCTATTTATAAATCACTCAATTATAAATTAAAATGAAGTGGGAAAATTAAGATAATTTCATTAATCAAATCGCATTTAGATAGTTGGTTTTTCTAATTTTGTTGGAATAAATATTAGTGAGAGGGGAGAGTTTAATTATACTCTCTCATTCTGAAATTCCCATGAGATAGATTAAAAATTCATTCTCTTTGATCAAGTAATTGCATTTAATTATAAATTCCAATCATTGTATGAAACCCTAGGTATCTGTTTAGCTTTTTGACTGCTTGGTTCTTTTCTTCCAAAAATTTACTTTCAGTATTCATACTAGCTTAAATTATTATTCTTGCACAATAAATAATAATTAGAATCAATATAGAATATTCACAGAGTAAATTATAATTTTTCTTTTATAAATGCTGTTTTCTCTCCCAATACTATATTCGAATAATGTTGTATTAAATTATTTAAAATTGATGTATATATATATATATATAATAAATACACATATATATACATATATATATATATATATATATATATATATATATATATATATATATATATATATATATATATATATATATATATATATATATATATATATATATATATATATATATATATATATATATACATATATATATATATATTATATATATATATATATATATATATATATATATACGTATATATATGTATATACGTATATATATACATATATATATATCGATAGATACACATCTGTTTTCCCTCCAAATACTATATTCGAATAATGTTGTATTAAATTATTTAAAAGATATATATATATATATATATATATATACATATATATATATATATATATATATATATATATATATATATATATATATATATATATATATATATATATATATATATATATATATATATATATATATATATATATATATATATATATATATATATATATATATATATATATATATATATATATATATATATATATAATCAAACACTATGTGTGCAGTCTGCATGTGCATTTTTAATCGTTAGCTGATATCAATAAAATGAGTTAATGGAAGTTTTGAATATCGATTATTTTATCAATTCGTAAAATAATCGTATTATGAAAACATAACATTGTATTTTGTTAATCATATTGTAAAATACTTTATGGCTTCTAAAAATTAAATATTTTCAATAACCTTTATATTTTTGAAATACAAAACCATATTTTAATCTTTATCTGTACATTGATTGAAAGTCTGAATTTATCTATTTTTACTATTATTTCAAATACTTGCACAAAAATTTACAGTTCATTTTATTGTAATAAACGTATTATTATCTATAAAATTGGTATTTTAAATAAATTGAGTTTAATATAATTTACTTTAATGAGGATTTAATAATGTTAATTGAGGAATAAATGATTATTAAATGCAAAAATCATTGAGGGAATATAACTGTATGTTTTTTTATTAACACAAATTTACTATATGTACCACACATAAAGTTTCTAAAGAATTAATAAACTACATATATTTCATGTTCTTAAAATTCAAATAAATTGCTATAAGTTTAAGAGAACTAACATCAATGACTACTAAAGAAATATATATATTACGTAATTTCATTATTTAGATAATGAAAATTTTTATTTTACCAACTTTTAAAATGCTTATATTTTTTAAATATATTTCTATTTTATCTCAAATTTTTTACTTCAATTCATGCTACTTAAAATATTTATTAAAATTTGAATCTTTTTATTTACTTCCAGCCAAAAATTATTTTGCTTAAAAAAAATCAAAGTTTTTATTCGTTAAAGAACAAATGTTAAAATTTATTTTCAAATTTCATATTATTTCTTAATATTAAAATTTATCTTTAGCTATTTGATATATTCCAAATCTGATTTCTCACCTTAATTAATTGCTTAAAATAAAAGTTTTAACCATCTAAAAGTTAATATTTATTCCATTTAACTTATATTGCTTTATTAGATGTAACTTATATATTTTATGTAAAATTAAAAATATATATTGATTATTATTTGTATTTCAAATTGTACGATATACACGTTGAATAATAGAAAAAGAAATGTCATTTTTAAAAAGACTTGGAAGAAATAATATTGCATAAAACAATGAAAATTTTTTTTTTTTTTTTTTTTTTTTTTTTTTTTTTGTAATTTTAAAGGTTGATAAAATATTGCGTTTTGATGTTTATCAAAGGTATTTTACATCCAGAGCAGCATTTTGTTTTTAACGTCAAATGTAAAAATTTCTGAAAAAATGAGTTCTATTGATGTATAAATGATTTGATTGTATCTCTCTCCCCATTATTTTGTTACCTGTGGTATTGCTCCCATTTCCATTTAAAAAAGTTACTTTACTAGAAGGTGCTGCCATCTATTGATACTATAATAAACCTTTTTACAAGGTCTGAAATGAATATATTCATATTGTAAGTCATTTACAAAAAAATGTTTTTCTTTTCTTGTAAAACATATATAATTTAAATAATCAATTTCTTTGAAAATTTCTTCATATTCAGAAATCAAAGAGGTTTGAAAATTGTACAAATTATTAAATGTAAATATTTACAACTTATACATGGAATAAAAGTATTTATATTGTGAAAATATTTTAGGTGTAAACTAATATTCTGACACAAAACTTATTATTCTCTTTTTTAACTGTAAATTTACTCACTGTGAAAAAAAAAGGAAAATAACTTCTACAAAGCCGATGATGCTGCCAAAAAAATGAATAAATAATTTGTTTTATTCATGGTATTTATTTGTTATCCATATAATTTAAATTCCCTTTTATAAGTGAGTGTAAAACATAAAAATTTGAAAACAAGAGGTAAATTATAAAATTAGATTATCAAAATTTTCATATATTTAAATTGATTGAATGTTCTATTGTTCTGAGAGAGCTTGTCCTTTTAAAATACTTATTCTAGCTTAAATTTGACCAAAAATATCCATTAAATATTTAATCATTGAAATGTTTAAAAGTTCCTGTGATATTATTCATACTATCAAATACATTTAATTTAACACTTACACTATATTTATAAAAATTTACCACAACAGAATTGATTTCAAATGGAGCTATTAGAAGTATAAAATTAAATACAAAATTTTAATCAAAATATCCGTAAAATCAGAAAATAGGTTTGCAATAAAAATATTAAAATGCAAGATAAGTTCGGTTTGCATTATGCTGATATTTTTAAAACCGATAACTAATCTGTACATTTGTTATGTTTTAAGGAGAGTTTTGAGTTATATACATTCATATCAGAAAGGACAATCAAACGCATAAACTTTAAAATTTAAAACCAGTGTGATGATTTTTCTATTAACATCTCCTGCTGAAAGTTAGTAATATAACATATGAGTAATTGTGAATATTAGTAATTATCTGATATCATATATATTTTAAGTGTCAACATGAAAGAAAATTTAAATAAAAAGCTTATGTTGACAAGACAAAAGAAATTTTTTAAGCGTACATTATTTTACAAATTTAATTTTATTATTTATTTTTATTTTTATAAACACTTGTTAAAAGAAAATGCTATCTCTCTTTAAATACTAAATAGCAATAAATTACTTAAAATATATTCAATTAACAATCCTTTTCTATTTTTAAAAAAAAAAAAGTTTGAAACGGCTTGTATAAAAAATTTTCGAAAAACTTTACTGACTAATTTATAAAAATAAATAAATATACCGTAATTAGATATTCTGAAGTTAATAGAACTGAGTAAATTGTTTAAAAAAATTCAAACATACTTTAGATTGCTTATTCAATCTAAAATAAATAGTTATTAAAAAAATGTAGTTAAGTGATTTTAAAAAGATTTTTAAAAAAACTCATTTAATCCCATAATTTGAATTGAACTTCTGCTTTTGAAACTAATTAAATTTATAACAAGTAGGAAAGAGATGGAAGTTCGTTTGACAAAAACAATTTTAATAATGACCAGCTGAGAAAAGTAAATTTATTATCCCTTATTATGCAATTAATGCGAGATAGGGTAGAAAAAAATTTTATTCAAATTAAATTAGAAATTAATAACTAAAATGAAAGTACCTAATAATTAAATGGTTTCAAACAGATTAAAAAACTTTTGTTTATAAATAAGTTGTCTATTAATATGTGTCTGAAAAAAAGTTGAATAAATAAATTACTGAAATTAATTACGAATGAGTCAAACTTAAATCAGATGAGATTGTGGCAAGTAAACTAGAAAATTTCCGACTTTATAATTTTTAATTAATTATTATATAATTCATGGTTTGGCAACAGAATTAAAGATAAAAGTGTCGATCTAGTCCAATAAAATTAATTTCAGTGTTATTAAGATTTTACAGGTAACTTCATAAATTATTCCAAATTACTAAAATGGGGAAAATATTAACTTTTTTCCTTAATATCAATAGTGGTTCACTCTATTTTAAAACTTTAATATCTTTATAATAAAGTTTATAAATTATATCAAGTCAATTATATTTTATATTTTTCTGTCTCGAAAACTGACTTTTCTCAATACTTCATTTTAGGATACTGTAGACAAAGTTTTTTAATACATCTCTGCTGGAAGATTTTCTTCCAGACAAATCATTCATTCGAAAGAATGATCTCATATGAGCTTAAAATATCTTAATATATTTTAATTAACTTTTATAATTTATTCGATATAATAATCATTTATGTTTAAAATGTATAAAGACAATTTTAATTCAGGAAAAAATATTTCCTAAATAAATTTATCTAATCTTTAATTTTTTTTTTGTGAATACCAGTGAATATTTAAGCAAAGTTTTATTGTTAAATTAACTATTTGGTTCCTTTTATTAGATATCTCAATTTTATTTTACATAGATCATTACACGTAAGTATATTTTTAATGTTCAATTTAATTTAATGTTCTTTTATGAATTTACCCTATCTTAGTTTATTACTTCAGCTCAAATATTAATTCAATGTTTAAAATTATGATTTTCTATGCTGTTTCTTCTTCAGATACCTAAATTTTACAGTACATGTAACCAAATTATCAATAATACTCAATAATTTATTCCCAAATAATTTAGTGCGTGTGTGTGCATGTGTGTACGAATGCGAGTGTGTGTGCATGTGTGTACGAGTGCGAGTGTGTGTGCATGTGTGTACGAGTGCGAGTGTGTGTGCATGTGTGTACGAGTGCGAGTGTGTGTGCATGTGTGTACGAGTGCGAGTGTGTGTGCATGTGTGTACGAGTGCGAGTGTGTGTGCATGTGTGTACGAGTGCGAGTGTGTGTGCATGTGTGTACGAGTGCGAGTGTGTGTGCATGTGTGTACGAGTGCGAGTGTGTGTGCATGTGTGTACGAGTGCGAGTGTGTGTGCATGTGTGTACGAGTGCGAGTGTGTGTGCATGTGTGTACGAGTGCGAGTGTGTGTGCGTGTGTGTGTGTGTAATTTTCATATTCTATAAATAATCTCCACACAATATTAAACAAGCAATATTGTAAATCATACATGATTGGACATATTTATTTATCATATTACTTTCAGATATGATGATCATATTTATTGTAAGATTATTGAAAAAAACCTCCATTATTTTTTGAATTTTGGAATCAAAGAAAAGTCCTCAGACAGTAAAGAAAGCAAAAATTATATCCTCAGCTTTTGAAGAAATCTTGAATATGAATTGTATGTTCACATTTTTGGAGTATTATGTTCTTCATCCTATGGCACACACATGCATTGAGAATTAAATAAACTAGTGCAATATCCATACGAGTAATTATGGTATCTACACCATTCAGTGCAGCTGTTCACATCCGGGCAATAAGGAAGGAAATAAACTTGTTGCTGAACTAAAAATAGAAGGAAACTTTTACAAGAGATCATTCAAATTAACTGAATAATTAAAAAATCATGCAAAACAAAAAATTTGATTTTAGTAAGATTATAATTTATAATGATAAAAGTAAACTTCATTGAATATTATACATAAATAAAAACAAATCACATTTTTCTTTTTCAAAAATCGTTTTATATCATAACTTAAAAGAGGTTAACTAGTATTTCCGAACATTTTTACTCATATATGACCAATTAAAAAAAATTTTTTTTAAATAAATTCACAGTCATTTTGAGAAACATTTATAATCCCACTTTCCCCCAAAAAAAATTTTTTTTATTTAAAATGAAAGTGTGATAGAAAACTACATATTTTGTAATTTGCATAACCTACATAACTGATTTTTGAATATCAAAATGTGAAACTTATTTTAATAATATAAAATTTATTTTTTATATATAAAGAAGTTAAATTTTAGTAATAAGGACTGTAATCATTATGTCATAAAGTAAAATGTGAAAATGATTTTTTTCTTTAAATCAAAGCAAATCTATTTACTTCATTTAATGTATAAGAAGCTAAAGTAAAAAAATATATTTTCCCCCATATGTAGAGGAATATTTTCTATTTAATATAGTTACAAATAATATGGTTATTTCAAAACTAAATATGCTTAAGCTCTTTAGATTATTGCAATTTATTATTACAATTTCAGTAACTGTTTTAAGTAATCTATTAATATTTTTTTCCAACGGTGTGCACTTGGGTGACAAACCTTATGTCACAACAAGGACAGAAACTGCTACTTATTAATCGTTACACAGTGGGCGCCTGTGTAACAAGTCACGGAGGCGAGTAGCGTTGCCCGCGCCATACTGCCACAAACCCATTCATAGGGTGGGCCATATTCATACATCAACATAGAAAAAAAGACCAAAAAACACAGAAAGAACAGAGTAAGAAAGTAACATCCATGCCCGAACCGGGATCCGAAGCAGGGACCCTCAGCTCAGGAATCATGAGCGCTAAAGTTAATGTAAACAAACTATCACCTTCATTTTTTTGATATTTTTCCAGAGTTAGACATTGTAAATTTTTGGTTGGATTCAAGATTTATTAACATGTTGTAAATAATTAGTAAATCATGATTAATAAATTTATGCCAAATTTGAATTAAAGAAAACTTTATGACCATTTTGAAAAAAGAGAGCTATTGATTTTTGCAGCATTTAAAACATAAAAGATAGTTTCACCTAAAGATTCTTTCTAAGTTTTATCCTCCAGGAAAACAGCACATGCTTGTCATAATTCATTAATAATTTGAAAATTAATAAAAATCCTTCTGGACATAGTACTAAATATTTTTTTCATTTTTTTGTTCGGAATATCATATGAAAATTAAATAATTAGCACCTTCTTAAGAAAACAAGTTTTTTTTATATTAATCTGAAATAAAGGGCAGATATTTTTTTAATTAAATTATGTAATAATTTTAATATACTCTTATAACTGTTTTTCATTTAGCTTACAAATAAATTTAAGATTGTAAAATTACATTTTTTAAAAAAGAAATGATATAAGTTTCTATTGTGAACAAGTTGAATCATTCAGAATAAAGAAGATATAATTCATAATACCAAATATATCGAAATAAATAAGAAATTTAAAAGGTTCAAAAAGAAATCGAGTTAAAATTTAATTTAAGAAAATGAAAAGTAATTAAAAATAACTTCAAGGGATGTGGAATAAAAGCGTACCCCCTTCTCATTAAAAAATCAGGGGACAAAAGAAAGGCATTAATAATTTACTTACTTTAAGATTCAATTGAATAAAAAATATGTAAATTCTATCCAAGATTTTTGAGTAAATTAAAAACGAAAAGAATTATGGGAAAATTAAAAGAAATTAAAAGACAATAAGAAACAAAGAACGTAATTCTACACTACAACTCTCTGGTAGAGATGGTCAAGCAGTTTCTAAAAATTACAAAATATCTTAATAAAACAGTGTAGATAAAAAAAAAGATTGAGACTAATCCAAAATATCTTACAGAATTTCAATAATATGTAAATGAAAGTAACTTATGGCTAAAAAGTAACTTATGGCTAATCGAAGTTAAGAGTAGACTTCCATTATTTTATCTAAGGCGAAGCGAATAACTTAAAAATTATTCCCACAAGCGATTGAAGGGAATATTTTTATTGGAAAAGTTCTAAATAATTGTAAATAAATAGATAATGATATATTATCGTATTAAAATGAAATAATGTAAATAATTAAAAACAAAGCAAAACAACAAAGAATAAATTAGAGAGCAAAATAGATGAAACATTCCTAAAATAATATAATGAACATGTCAATGTAATAATTACATCATAAATAACTATCAAAGATGTCTGAAGAAAAAAATTGGTTAAGTAACTAAAATTCATTAAAAAAGTTCATCAAGAAACAACTTTAAAAACCATAAGATGAATTTGACTGATGTGGCCTAGTTGAGATAAGCATTTTCCAAAACAAAAAATGGTAAATCCATTAGCATGCTGTCAAAGATTATTCTGTTCACCAAGGACCACTTGGGCATGCAAAATAGATCGTGGTTGCAATGTCATTCTACTGAAAAAAAATACCTCTTGGAAATCAAACTACATCTGAGTGCCTTCTGTTTGGTAACTGCTTCTAAAGTACGAGGATCTACTTTCAAGGTTATGTTTGCACACCCAGATGCCCTGCAGCGTAAGATGTCACCATTTCCTCCTCTTGTAGTGAAATTAAAGATAATTAAAAAAAGAGGACTTTAAATCATCCTTTGCACTGATTGAAATTTAATCACCAAGTTTTGTTTTTCTTGTAAAAAATATGATTAAATAATTATAAATCATCTTTTTCAATAAAAAGATGAATTGTAGATGATTAAAAAATGATAAATTAAAGATAAGATTATAAAAAAAGAGAACTTTATTTCATCCTCGCACTGGTTGAAATTTAACCACCAAGTGTTTTTCTTTTGTTCTTTTTTCTGTTCTATTGTCAATTTGTATAACACACTAGAATGAAAATAAAAATAACTTGCCGGAACATGCATTCAGGAAATGATTCAGGAATTTAAGCAAAAATCACTTTGACAAATATAAGTTTCGAGTCAAACGAACCGAAGCAAACAACCACAATCGAAATAGATCTCATATGCCGGATACTATTCGAAGATGATTAAATGACTTTATATCAACTTGCACTTATCTCATATCTATTTGAATGAGCTTGTGTGTCCATAATTTTGAAGTTCGTGAAACAATCCTTACTTTGAATTTGCTCCTTAACATTCTCTAAATTTCAAATTGAAGCAGCTTATGCCACCGATTCACTAATCAAAATAGAGGAGACAAGATTAAATTCATTCAACCAAAATTCGACGGATTTTATCAATGAACCTGCGCATGACTCATATCCATTCAAATCGTTGGGAAACTATAGTTTTGGCGTTCGCGTATCAAATGGTTTTCCAATAATGCTCATCAGAATAATTTCGAATCAAACGAGCTGAATCCTCAAATTCATTACCTAAATTGAAGAATATTTTTCTGAAGTCAGTTTACCCTGGTTAAATAGTTTATGTTTGCATGTATGTGGCCAAATAAACAAGAAAGGGACTGTTCCATTAGAAACAGAATAAAACAATGTATGTTTTAGCTCACATCTGAGGGAAACAAACAACTACTTCGGGGTTAATAAGACTTCCATAATTATCAGGATTATCACAAATAACTAATCTCAAGATCAACTGTTCTTAAAAATACTTTAGGTTCAAATATTTTGAATTTCTTGATTCAAAATGACAGTTAAAGTCTAACAAATAATTCGTAAAATGGAATTATAATACATAGCAAAATGATAAATCATTGAAAATATCCCTCTTTTTAATATTATTCTGCCTGAGATGAATTTCAAGAAATTGAATCAATCAAAAGTAGTTATATTTTCTAAAATAAATTATAGAATAAGGAAACACTGAGTTAGTTTCACACAGTTAAATATGTTTTGAAATTACAGGTTACATAAATACAAGACCCACATTTCTGCATTTAAAGACATTTGATATTTCAAAAATAATTTAATTTGTTTTTTAAAATCATATGTAAACTAGAACTCTGCACTTCAAAAAAGTGCAAATGATGATATAAAAACCTTCAAATTTAATCTGCTTTCTTTCAAGTAAGAATTCCTACCAAGGAGAATTATATAGTCTAAAAATTAAAACATTTTGCTTAATAAAGGTCAAAGAAACCAGAATGCAAAATAAGTAAGATCTTCGCGCATTTTAAAACAAACTTCCACTTATAATGTTTAACGGAGAAGGCTGTATGACATGGATCTGAAACAAAGAATAAATTATCAGATCAGGATTTTTAGATAACTTTTTTATGCATGGAAAGAAAAAGAGCTTGTCTACTCATAAACTTACAAAAATTATCTTAAATATAACATTCTGGGTCACTTAAAGTTGAAATACAAATTCGCTTATTCGAAAATTAAAAAAGAATAACAAAACTTTTAAATCATTATAAAGAAAAAAGCACCCAAGAGTAGAGAATTGTACAAAGGGTAAAGTGCGCCAAGCGAGTGATATAGTGCGCCAAACTGGCTTAACAGTTCGGAATGCGTTTTCATGACCAGATTTTCGTTTTCGAAATTCGTTTTGTGTGCAGCCCTTGCGTTTAATTTTATTTGTTTATAATTTAAGAATTTGCTACGTTAATGTTCCCGTTATTGGACTTCGAATTTTTTTAAGTTATATTATTTCGAATTTTTGGAAGATGCATTGCTTATCATTTTTAAAATATTGTTTCGAAATTTTGAAAATTATATTGTTTGAATTTTTTTTAAGTTATATTATTTCGAATTTTTATTTCGTCGACCAATAAAAGATCAGTACGAGGTGCTAATCGTGTGCCCGGTCAGTTTGATTTACACATCGCAGAGTATGTATGGCGGAAAAGGATAAAGAAAATAAATACCGTAGAAGATTTCTTCGAAGCTCTTAAAAACGTTCTTTCCTCGGCCGGGTAAGTTATTTTATTTTTCATTAAAAGTTCATTCAAACCAATTACTAGAAATTCTAGTTTTTATAAAAAAATGCATGTTTATATAATTAAATACATCTTTAAGTAACCTTTATTGAATGTTTCACGTCAGTGTTGAACTGTGCCGTACTGAAATTTTTTGAAGGTGGGTGTCACACGCCCAGTATATTAAAATTCAAGTTTAAATAAAAATTGAAACTTGTTAACGTTAGAAATTCTGCTTTATTGCCCGGTTGCCACTGCAATAGATAGCGCTACACTGAAATTTTTTTTTTAACGTGAGCGCAATTGCTCGGTATATTAAAGTTCCAGTTTTAATAAATTCATTTCTAGTTATTAGAATTCTATAGTACTTAATTATAATGAAAAATTCGAAATTTTGATATTTGAAATCGAAAAAGCGAGCGATTTCAATGTTGAAGCTCAAACGCGATCGGTATGTGTAGCCGGATATTGAGCTCGGAAATTGGAAATCACGCCAAATCTGTACAGCTTCGTCGTCTTTTACCGAAAAAAGGAAGAAAATGGCTACGGCAGTTACAACTTAAGATGCTATTTGGGAATATAATTTTCATAAAAAAAATTTAGATTGGAAAACTCAAATGGTAATATTTATTACTGTAATGATTTATCAACGAAACCTTGGAATTCCTTTAATTGTCAGAGACTACAGTAGCTTTGTGATGGTGTGGGGAATGCAAACTGCAACAACAATTTCTAAAAAAATTAATTCCTATTGTTATCAACAATTGGTTTTCTTACCCTTTATATATTTTGTACTATTTCTAAGAATATACACTGCTAATCTAAGCAATATAATAAGTTATCAATTATATCTAAATCAATAAGAAAATTACTTCAAATAAAAAGAACCAATCTCTTAAGTGGCCAATCTTTAGCCCAGATTTGATTTCCATAAATATCTTGAAATTGTCATTTGGCTCGTAAACATTGTTCAAATAACAATCTAGATAATTTCGTGTAGGAATTGAAAATGGCTGTTATGGATAAATGAAATTAAACTTCTAAGGTCCTAGCCTACAAACCTAATAAATTTAATTAAATATTAATCCAATCCAATTCCAATTAACCAACATCTTTTAAATTTTACAGAAAAATTATTTCAACTGGTGTTTTTATTATTCTGTTGCATGCATTTGAATTGAAAAATTTCAAATTATTGATAAAATATTTAGTACATTTAAATATCACTTAAAAAATAATATGCATATGTTTTATAAATTACTTTCTATTTTAATTTAACTTTAAAAAAATTATAACGTTTCTAATAAAATTATAAAAGTCTCACAAGTCTTATAATTTTATACCATATTTTAAATTGAATATTAGGCAAAAATATATTTATCAGTTTTAGTGAAATTTTCTTCAAAATAAAAATTTTTGAAGTTAATAGAAATCAAATCATTCATTAAATCTGATTTTAAACAATGAAAGTTTTTGAAGAAATCGTTATAACTAGATTTAGTTGATGTTTTATTTACAAATAAAATGTAACTGGAAATTTTTAAAACAATTCAAAATGTTTTTTTTTAAATTTGTCAGAAAAAACCAAACATATTCCAGGGAAAATTCTCTAAACATTCAAATATTTTCATTCTTTCCATTTTAATAGAAATTATTAGTTAATTGTTTAATCCTTCTCCCTTTCTTCTCTAGGCTACTGTAAAAATAAATTATAACAGTTTAAGACAAATATTTCAAAATATTTATAAAATTATATATTTTCAAAAATATTTATAATTTATAAATTCAATTTTCAAAAAAAAATATATTAATGAGTTTCAGAAAAGTTTAAAAAATACTTTTTCTAAGATATAATAAATAATATATTTTTTAAAAAGAAAAAAATATTTTTAATAATTCTTAGTAACGTAGTTTTTCTATATATTAAATATTAATTATAATGTATTATTTTTAAAACATAATTCAAATATTTTACCAACAAATTAATTTAAAGGCAGTTTTAACTTTAAGTTTTTGAATGAAACAATGATATATATTTTCAATATTATGCTTGTCAAAAAAATAGATATTTAATTAATTTTTCACTTTTAAAATTAATTGTTAATGAGAAAATTAAATATATTGTTATGGATATTCTCGAGGTATAAAATATTTGTATACTAAAATATTCTAACGACGATGAAATAACATACGAAAACTTATTACTTATACATTTTCAGAAAATATATACTTTAAATATTTAGAATATAAAACAAGTGAAGAATTTAAACTATATGGTAACACCTGAAATATTTTAACTATTTTATTTCGATTAAATTCAAAATTGAATGTATTTGCAGAGAAAAATCTATTAAATTATTTAAAATAAACATCAATTAAAAAACAGCATTACATACAGATATCAAATAAATAAATTGTATAAATAAACTAATATACGATATTATTCCTTTTTTTCAATAACTTTTTACCAATAGAAGTAACACATACATATGGCACTATATTAACATAATATTATATTAAAATTTTCAAAAGTTTCTTTTTTCATCAATAAGCAAACTAGCATAAAAAAACAAAATAAATCAATATTTTTTTATATAAAATGCTGTAATACGCTATTTGTATTTGCAAATGTGTAGGCATTTATTAATTCATTTAATTCTTCTTTACTCTAAAAGTTATTATAATCCATAGCTAATTGTTTTGAAATATACAGTTTACAACATATTTTGAAATATTACCATTATGTTTATCTTAAAATACCTTAATTGAAAGAATTTAGTGAAAAAATTAGTGACCATGTACTTATATTAAATAATATATTAGTAAAAAGTGTTGTATACTTATATAAAATATATAATTAGTGTGATAATGTTGCGTAATAAGTTAAGAAGATATGTATAATTCTTCTATTTAAATTTTTATTTTCAATTTCATGTATTATCTTCCTATTTTAGAAACTATTCAAAATTTTAGTACAATATCACTTAATCTTATATAACCTGTTATTATTTTCAAAAAAATTTTAATAAAAATTTAAATTTAAAATAAAAATTAATAAAAATATTTTTATTAAGGGAGAGAAAAAGAAATTTAAAAAAATTCCGAGTTTAACATCCAGTTATTTACTCTGACTGAAATTTGAACATCTATTAAAATTTTGACATAAAATAATATTTATTTAGTAAATGAAATGCTTAACACTTCACAATATATGTACTGAAATGCCCTTTATTTACTTACTTTCACTGAAAGAAACCGTATTTCGTTCAGAACATTTCGAAGGTGGAACGCATCGACCACTGTTGCTTCTAACAAGATCACCGTCACAGATACAGCCAGGTACACACAATTGTGCGCATGGTATAGTTTTATTATAATTTGTACAATCTTTTTGGCAATGGGCTGTGCATTGATCATAGTGTTCTTCAACAGGACACTCAGGTTCAACTGTAACGACAAAATTATTCTTAATTTTTAGAACAGTAGTGATTTTCCTTACAAAATAAAGATTAATACTTCTAATTATTTTAAAGTAAAAATTTTAATCAATCTAAGCCGATTATCTCTCGGTTGACGCACCAATTTTCAAATAATTGTATACCCTTTTACGGACTTCATTTATTTAGTTACCTAAAAATAACTTTGCTGAGAGAATTTTTGTAAAATGAATGTGTGTGTTACTTGAGGTCTAACTTCCAAACGTGATATGGAGAAAAGGGGTCATCTCAAGTGTTAACTTCATCGTTTAACCATGGCTGAAAATTACAAGGTGATTTTTAACTCATTTGTTCAATAAAAACAGTTACCAGAAATATATCGCAATTAAGAAAAATAAATTTCTGTATAAGCATTGAAATTAATAGAAAATGATTGAAAATACATGGAATCGAATCACTAGTGACTTTATAAATTAAGTATTCATGAATAAGAAAATTAAAAATTTTATTAAAATAAAGTGAAGCTTATATTAATTAAATCGATTTTCTGTATATTTTTTATTAGTTCTTAATCAAATAAATGTGTTTAATTTAAATAAAAACAAAGTATATGAAATTGTAGATTCTCATCTCTTTCGAAACTACAACATCAAGAAGAAATCGTCAACGTGGGAAATTAAAACCAAGCGTACAACATAATGAAAAGTGCAAACATAGAGTAACTTCATCGAAGGAAACAATGCAGTTTGAAAACCATATATATAACAAGAAAATCAGGACATTTATATGAAGTTGAACTGTTTGCATATATAACATTATTTGTTAACCCAAACAAGAATAATTCCAGTATGTTTCTGAATTCACACACAACTGACTAAAAATATCTTTAATTATAGACATTGCGCAATATCCGTGGTTTGGCTATGTGTTCTTCTCGAATGAATTTTACTACACATCATCTATATCACAACCAATAATGTGTGATAATTTTATAGATTCCCACATGTGTGCCCTTCTATATCGATAACAACATAATGGAATGTTTGCAAAGAATAAATTGATTTGATTGCTTTTTAGTGGAAACCATAGGAGTTTTTGTTTGCTTAGTGCAATCAATTTTGGGTATGGACATCAAAATAGGATTAAACTCTGTTTACGAACGAACAATGCTTCTACACATTATACCACGACATTAGATCAGAGCATAATCCACTTTGAAGAGAAATATTAAAATGATATAAATAGAATTGTTTGTACTGTATAAGAAAATTATTTGGTACGGTATTTTCATTTACATCTTTTTGTACAAATTACTAGTGCATTTTCCAGCCAACTGTGTGTCTTTAACAGTTGAATACCTTTTTTGTTGCTATTTTCAGGTTTTGTATGCAATAGCTATCGGTTATTGCTGTTAGTAAAGGCAGAACTCGTTTAAAATACAAAATTTTCCTTACTTCACTTAAGATTATCTTATAAAAATCTGGAATCATTTATACTGTATATATATAATATTTGAAGTAATTTTAACTTTTATAGCTTTACATTTTCGGTATTACATTTTTGATATTAAGTATTCTAATTTTATGAGTTAATCATACCCTAAAATTGTAGAGTCTCACTTTGATAACTCTACGTATAAGGACTTCTTCTATTAATACTTCAGATTATCTATATTAACTAGAAAGTTTTATAAATTAAATTTAGTATTTTGGAAATTTTTATTTCTCAACATTAAATGACATATTTTCCATAAGTTAAAATTCTTATAATTAGTTTTGTATTTATTTAAAGCATAATAAATTTGATAGGATTCTTATTTAGCAATTTTAATTATCCATTTTAAAACCAAATTGCAAAAAGAAAAGTACGAAGAGTTATTTACATTTGACATTGAAACACCTTCAGTAATGTCCCGAAACAAAATAAATTTTCCAAATTCCGAAAATTAACCGAAAATCATATATATAAACATGGCAGATTTAAATCATTTTTCTTAAATAATGTAATTTTTTATTATTTCACATCCGTAAAAGAATGACGCATAACTACAGAAACTTTTGTAATTAAAGATTAGTTAGCTGTTTAAGCTTATACAAGTAAAAGGCTCTCTTGAAATAAATTAAATGTTCAACATTTAATTGTAAATATTAAATTAGAGTTGTCATAATTAATCATAAACTAAACACTTTGTTTCCCCCTTTTTTGTTATAGGAATTTATTAAAAAAACATCCCTTTTTTATAATTATAGTTAGAAAAACACAAATTTAATATAATTTACACAGAGAATAAAAAATGCATTATAAATACTCAAAGAAAAATATTATTTCTGATTACTTGATTTAAAAAAAATTATCAGCAAAATAAATGTAAATTTTAATAAAAAAATTATGTTGGAATATATTATATTGCCTTCATAAAATATTTTATTAATTCAATAAAAGCGATTCATTTTTAAAGTCAGTATATTTTATGGCTCTTTGAATAAATTGTTGATCCGAACAATATTTTGCAAAGAATTGTCATAAAATATTCGTATTGTTGTATACATAACTAAAAGATTTTTTGTCACATTTAATCTCTTCTAATTTTATGAAACTGAGAATGATTTCTCAATATTTTGAGCTAAAATTATATATAGCAATACGAAAGATTGAAGTTAAAATAAATTAGTGGAAGCCATAATCTTAGGATGGTTATATTATTTGAGCTTTAAACATATGAAGGATATTAAAATTCGGAATTGATAACTATTAACATAAATTTAAGTAAATTTCTTAATGCACACCAAAGAAGGTACCGAGGTTGTCCCTGTCTGGACATATTCTTGGTCATATGCAGTTCCCATGCGGACCTTTAACCATTCCATGTTAGATATTTAATTACGAAATTGATAATTATTAACATAAATTTAAGTAAATTTCTTAATGCAAACCAAAGAAGGTACCGAGGTAATCATTGTCTGGACATTTCCGTGGTCATAAGCAGTTCCCATGCGGACCTTTAACCATTCCATGTTAGATATTTAATTACGGAATTGATAATTATTAACATAAATTTAAGTAAATTTCTTAATGCACACCAAAGAAGGTACCGAGGTTTTCCCTGTCTGGACATTTTCGTGGTCGTATGAAGTTCTCATGCGGGCCTTTAACCAGTCCACATTAGATATTTAATTACGGAATTGATAATTATTAGCATAAATTTAAATAAATTTCTTAATGCAAACCAAAGAAGGTACCGAGGTTGTCCCTGTCTGGACATTTCCGTGGTCATAAGCAGTTCCCATGCGGTCCTTTAACCATTCCATGTTAGATATTTAATTACGGAATTGATAATTGTTAACAAAAATTTAAGTAAGTTTCTTACTACATACCAAAGGAGTTCCCAAGGTTGTTCCTGTCTGGACATTTCCGTGGCCACATGCAGTTCCCATGTGGACCTCTAACCATTCCAGGTTTACAAATGCATCCTGGAACACAAATTTTTCGGCAAGGTGCTGTCGGATCGCTCCAGTTAGAACAGTTCCTTTGGCAATGAGCTAAGCATGGGCTGAATTCTTCATTCGGTGGACAGAAATCCTCATCTGCGTTAAAGAGAAAATAATTTAAACAATTATTACAAATTAATTGAGTAAGTGTAATGTAAATGAAAACAACTCCAAAAATTATTCTTACTATTATTTTCTCATGTTTTACTTTAACTCAGCATTCAAACAGACAGAAAATATTAGCTATTTATGAAATCATTTGATTTCTACTTTAAAATTAATTCTCAACATACAAAAATATTTTTATTATATATTTTAGAGCTTTGTAGGAATTTTTAGAAACTGCATACAGTACATGTGAAAAAAACTTATTCTTAGAATAATATGCTATTAAAATATCAAAAAGAAGAAAAATTATTAAGCTTGCTTTTTTTTTATCATACAAAAATAACATACTTTCCTGTAACAAGTAAATCATGATTTTATAATTTGTTTTCTTTAGTAATTTTTAGAAAAAATTGAAGTCAGAATAATTCTCTTAAAACAAGTGTTTTTTCATTAAAATATTTGTAATTTGCATTTAATGTATATTATAAGCACTATTACGTGCTTAAATATAAAAAATAAAATTTTAATTTTCATACATAATCTCTGCATAACATTTAAAATTTTAAGAAATGATATGATACATTTTCACATCATAATCGTTATCAATTGTTGCCAAGTTCAAGAAATTAATGCTACAAATTGTAATTTTTAAAAAGCTACGTATTAAATATTTCTACCACTCAATTTTTATTCTCTATACCTATATTATTTTTATTTTTTAACACTATTTGTTTAATTTCTATCGATGTTTTTTAATATTAAATTATTTATAAATTTACAATGATTTGTCTTTTCTTCCTTTATTTATTATTGTCTTGGTAAAAAATGAAGCTCTATTACTGTGTTAAAACTATGTACCACACTAAATAAATAAGTATTTGTTGAATTGTTTTAAAACATTTTTCTTACCTGTGAAGAGAATTGATATCCTCAACTTGTGCGAAACATTTAATTACTATATTAAATATTTTACCTTTGAATAACTACGTATCATAGGTGTTCATAATCACCATATAAGTAAAGAAATATAAAGATATTTGATGTTTTTGTATTTAAAATATTCGCAAAGTATTCTACCATAATGATAATGTGCATTTTCTTATGGTCTTAATGATTTTCCGTTTATTTATGTTCCTTTAAAAATAGTTCATAGAAAAATAATTAAATAATATTTTGGCCTTCTGTTTAATAACTAATCTAAGATATATGAACATCAAATAGATAATAATTTTTGAATATATCTTTCACATATTGTTCGAAACATTTATGAATTGCAAGAAAGGAAATCGTGAAAAATTAATTCTCAAGCATTTAGTTTGACAGCTGTTTTTACCAAAAGAAGAAATGGAAAATGCCTTCCTTTATAAATGAAAACTGAAGTTGAACCGTGTACATTTCCACTCCAAAAAATTACACTTAGAGCAAAATCTTGATCAAGTCTAACTAAAATACTGCTCGCAGTTAAAAATGTAACTCCAAGAAAAACAAGTTATATCAAAGATGACACGGAATCAAGAATGCATGCGATAATTTATTGGAAATGCTGCCTTCTTGAGACTGTAAGTCAAGATGGTGAGAAAATCAATAGCAAGTGTTGTGTTCAAGTCTGTTAGTCATCACTGCAATACTCCATGGTATTATGTGAGTGGGTTTATAAGTCCTTGGTGTAATGGCAGCATATGCTTCTTCTACCATCCCCGTAGTTCATATAATAAACTCCTGAATACACGCTAGACGTTCCTAAATTATTGACTAGAAAAAGTTGAGAAAAGAATTCGAACGCTGCATGCAATCCATTTACAGCGTTAAAAGCAAATTTGCGGTCATTATTGTGAGAAATCATGGCCGCAAACACGCGATGAGCTTAAAAATAGCAAGCTGAAAACAATATAATGGGCAAAATTGGATAGACTTGAGCCGCGGATCAATACTGATTCGCAGAACTATCGAAGGAACAATACATTATTTCCATTTTATTCATGGTATACTATGTAATACTTTTATTTATGGTATACTATGGTATACTTTTATTCATAGTATGCAATGGTATACTTTTCGCAGGTTTGTGCAACTTCCCATGGACTAGAGTTTACCCGGAAGCTGAAAGTAGTCATCTGATGTCGTGCCTAGACCACGCCATCGCAAAACATTATGATATTGGAGCAGTTTTAGGTGATATCTAGAACTAAGAGGCTGCAAGAAGGAAAGGCGTTGTAAGTTTGTAAGGTGAAGGTGTGTGTCGTATTTTCTCTCTTTTCACTGGTACTTTCTCATGTTTAGGAGAGTTGGTGTACATATAAATTATGTTTGCTAAATAAACTGCGAATTATCAAAAATGCTTATGAAACGGATGTCGTTTGAAAATTTAATTGAGAGAAGGAATGACCTAGAGAAGACACAGAAAAAGTCCTTCAACAACAAAAGAACATGTAACTTTTAACCGACAATATCATGAGTTTTCCTTGAAATATTGATTTAATGGGTAACGTGATTAACACATTCCAAAAGTGGTTTGTTTAGTTTGACGTGATTAGCTCTCTAAAGTTGTTGTACCAATTGAACCGACTCACATGGATTAGAAGACAAGTCCCGGGAGGATTTTAAAAAAGAGAACAAAAGAAATTTATGAAGGTACTACATCAATGAATGAGATTATCATGTTAAGTGGCTAACTTTATTACTAAGACAAAAAAGATATTTATCGGTGAAAAATCGGTATTGCCATGCCATTTGTTATGCATTTCATTGAGAGAATAAATGCCGCATGTGCCTTTCCAGGCTCCCATTGCGAGTAAAGGCATTGAGAGGAAAGTCAAAATCATTAAGATGCAATTGTTGTGGATGAATAAATCTCGGCAGTTCGCAATATAGATTGATGAATCGACAGTAAAGTTATATATTTAAAATAAGGAACACTAGGGTACTATAAGAACATAAATTAAGACTAGATACCGTCAATAAAGCAGTACTTGATTCTTTACAATATCTAAATCAAGTATACGTGCAGGAAGATTTGTTAAGTGCATTATATTTGTAAATATAAAAATATCACAGGAATTTAATTGCATATTAAGTGATGTTATTAACCACACATTTCATTAAATGACGCCCATTTGAACAACTTTGTAAGGAGGAGATAAATATAGTATACAGATAATTTTCTTATACACATAAATAAAATAGTTATCCAGACAAAAGCCACTAGTTAGATTATTTGAATTACAAGAGCCACTTACAAAGATTTCTTTCAAATAAGAAGACTCGGATAGCAGCAAATTTTCAGACAAAATATGGTTTGCAAAATTGATTTAATTGGGTGACATATTCACTCTGCGCAATTCTCCCGCATGGTAAATGGACAATTGTCTTAAAGTTAGTAGAAAATGTTTTTAAATTTTAAGCCTAACTTTCGGTTATAAGAATTAAACGTGAAGAGAAAGTTGTAAAATTTTTCAAACATTAGTAGGGATTGTGTACGAGGCAGACATTGAATATTCATTCTCCCTTTTGGGGCAACATCACCTGTCTTTGCTTTTAAAAGACCTCGAGAATTACATCCCAATTTAATAAAAGCCACAAACTGATAAGGAATGAATTAGCTACCCATTTTTTAATCTAGTATATATATGATAAAAGAAGATTTTCTGCTGGTGATTGCAAATAACGGAAGCTTTAAAACTGCGTTCAAGATAACAACTCTGATGGTATTCGGGATTAAAACTATCGTATAGACTTTGAGATTGCTAGAAAGGCACTTAAATTCCTATCGCTATTCCCAACAACATAATTGGCTTAATCAGAATATCCCACAGTACAGAACCAAAACATAATGGAACAAACTAGATACAGTCAACATATTTCAAATACTATTGTCTCCTATTGAACCAAAATAGGATATCTTAATGGAAATGAACCATCTCAAGGTTCTTACTAATTTAGTACTATAAAAATTTAAAAATTTAACACTTTAATATTTTGTATTTATTTTTTATTTAAATGTATACTGTTTTGCAAATATGTTTGAATAAGATTAAATTAAAATTAGGCAATCAAGACAACCTTAAGATATAAGCAATCATCATCTCCTCTCAACTCACCAAGGTAAAATTATCAAGCGCTTACCAATCAGAAGCGATAAAGATGTTAGAGTCTCTGGGATACTATACTTATATGATAAAGCATAATAATGGTACATTATTTCACCATGATATCTGTAATCACATCTCCTGCCTCATGATACATTATCTAAAAATGTAATTCGTCTGACGTTATACCATCATGACATATCACCAGTTAAGAGCACCACTACAAATGTAAACACCTTTGTTTAAGGACAAAAATAAAATGATTTACTCGACCCTTAGTAAACATTCTATTGCATTATAAATTATTTTATATCATCATGAATTGCTCCAGTAGCATTTAGTTCTTTTTTTATCTATATAGACTGCATTCGTAGTGATATATTGACAATCAGCTCCATCATTTCCATCCCCACAGTATGTCAATCTTCCACTCGAAAAGTACAGTATAATAACTGCAATCACTTATTTTTGGTTCGTCTTTGACTCAGAGAACCATTGATTATATAGGTACATATTTCTTACTTGTTGTTGTTGTCGTGTGCCAGCTAGGCAGGCATTATGAGGTGCGCAGCTCCACTTTTCCAACTGAAGCATATTTTGGTGTGGAGTCCGACTTCCTCAGTACACACACACGCCATAGGTACCCATTTATAGGGTAGGCAACCATTCACTACCCATTCATACAAGCGAAGAACAAAGACAGGATAGATCTAGTACATTTATGCACGAACCGGGATTCGAACCCAGGACCTCCCTATCTGTAGTCAGGTACGCTGACCACTAGAAGGATAGGTAAAAGTAAACTAGTTAAAAGCTGGGTTTCTCAAAATATTGGAATAAAAAATAATTTCGCATCACAATAAAAAATATATAAAAGAATTTTAATAAACCAACATGGGGAGTCTCAACTTCCAATTAATCACCCAATACATGTTAGAACATTGAGAAAAACTTAATAAATAAGATAGCAAATAAAAAACACAAATATTCCAAAAATACAATGAATTCCCTTGTTCTCAAACAAAAAAATAAATAAATTAGCTGGCGTAAAAGGTGTGTTCTTGAAATTCTTCACAAATGTAGATTAACCAAAATTTTGTCTTAACACAAATCTCTTTATCAATGTTGTAATACTTATTGGGAAATTAATATTTGATTTTATTAATCAGTTTGTATTCAGTTGAATGAAGTTTTCAAATTAGCTTCATCATTAAAAAATATTAATAATACTTCGAAGAATACCAGAGAAGATATTAGTAATATTTTTTAAAAATATATTTTTTTAATGAATTATGAGCACATTTTGCATTTAGTGGTTTATTGTGCTATGATGGATATAACAAAGCACAGTAATATAGACGTTTCTGTTATATCCTCCGATAGATGGCGCCACCAGAGGATCCACTTTTAGTTTTGACATTGATGTGAAGGGGCAGGAAATTTTCTCCAGATCATTGCACCCAGATTATTTGCTCAATGACGGACCACATGACTTTCGAATCCATAGATTTAACGAGCATGTAAATCGCATGTACTAGATGAGTCCTTTGGTGGCATTGGGAATCAAACCCCGCCCTTCCGGATAGAAGGACTGCATCCTAACCATTAGGCTACCACGGCCTGCGCATTGTTTAAAAATAATAATCAATCTTAACACCCACAACTCTCATGCCTGTCAGTAAGCCATATTAAGCCAAATAAAGAAAGATTGCAAGAAAATAGTTAATGATTTCAATATTTTCAACTTCAGATCTCATTCTTCTTTTATCAGTCTTTGTCAAAATTTTCTTACGTACTCGCGACACTAAAGTCAACATTTAAAACTATTTTATCTTAATGATTTTTTTAAAATGAGTTTTATGATATCAACTAAAGGAAATACCTTCGTAAACGATATTCTCCTGAACTGAGCACATCCTTGGAAGAATACATTTTCCTTCTGGATTTCTCACGTAACCCACATTACAAAC
The DNA here is from genome assembly GCA_030067965.1 of Latrodectus elegans. NCBI lineage: Eukaryota > Metazoa > Arthropoda > Arachnida > Araneae > Theridiidae > Latrodectus > Latrodectus elegans. The sequence continues at coordinate 47,022,873 of CM057818.1, read as the reverse complement.
ACATCCTGACTGGCAAATCCGATGACAATACCCTGGCTCTCCTCTGTTCAAGCAGGTTTTTTGACATCCAGCGTTGCACCAATCCCAGTGCTCTTTTGAAGGACACATTCCCGTTGGGGGAGCTAAAAAAAAGTTTATACTTTATAAAGTGAATCGAAATATATTTGTGAAACAATTATGTAGCTATCTTTAGAAACAAAGTACTGATTGTTTCTTAAAACTACAAAAAAAAAAAAAAAGAGTTAAAATACATAGCTCAGGAAAGATGGGAAAATTTAGAATCTATTTAATTGTTGTTGTATGCCATCTAGGCAGGCAGGGTAGGCAGTAATTAAACCCATTCATACAAGGAACGGAACAAGACAAAATAGACAGAGAGAGAAAGTACATCCATGCCTGAACCGGAATTCGAACCCAAGACCTCCCTACCCGCAATCAAGCACACTAATCACTTGAAAAGTTAGGCAGTAATTTATTGAGTTAGCAATATCATTTTCGTTAGGTTTTTTTTACTTCAATTTTATATGCTCATTTTCATTTTAAGTACTATTTTAATGAGAGTTTTGCATATATCCAAATAATTATTTGCTAGACATTTTATTTTATGCAATAAAACATTTTAATTTTATCCTGAACAAAACCAATTTTTTAGCATAACATTCTCATTATTATGAATTTTTGATATTATATTATGATATAATGACCCAAAATCAATGAAAATCCTTAAATATATTTGTAATCGGTAGCTGAAATATCTTATGAATTCTAGGATAAAAATTTTAATTTTTTTTTTAGTTGCTCATGAATTAGCTAATAAGCATAACTAAAAACTACAATGTCTTTAATAATGTTACACACTTCATCCTATTTCCTGAAATATGCATTTAGATTATACATAATGTGTATTTATAGGCAAATCTTTATAAATGTTATAGGTGTCCGATCAATTGTCCATTTCTAAAAAAGTTCGTGTAGTTTATTTTAAATTAAAATATTAATGCCGCAGTTTTCCAATTTTATTTTAAAATGCTTAATATTGAATGGAAATTTTTATGTTCCATTTTTTTCTTTCAAACATTCTTTAAAAAATTCACATCATTGTTTACTTGTTTAAATACAAAATACTCATAAAACTTTCATATTTTAAAAAGTTTATATAACATCAAAATATTTTTCTTTGAAATTTAAATTTGTTTAAAGAAATAAATGAGAAATAAATAAAAATATATTCCAAACATAGAGTTAATACCTTCCATTTTTGTGAAACTCTTCAACTATTTATGCCTTTATTCTTAATGTTTGTTTTTTCATATTTTTGCAGAATTAATCATTTGAGGTAATATATATATATATATATATATATATATATATATATATATATATATATATATATATATATATATATATATATATATATATATATATACACACAAAAAGAGAACCATATCTACAAATAAATATATGTTGAATAATTGCGCTTAGTAAACTTTAATGAATGATTACATTTTTAAATATTTTTAATAATATATTTTTATTTCACAATAAAGCTTTGCAATCTATCTTTTAAAAATTAAAAATGTCCATACTTGTGTTAAATTAACATCTTCAATTCGACAACATTTTATTGATGTCTTTTTATTTTCCAGAACTTATAATGAGGAAAAATTAATTTAAAGTGATTATTTCTAGAATCTCTTTCTTATCTATTCAAATTTGAGCAACAAATTAAATTTTATACATAATGCTGTATTGTTAATTAAAAATCAAATTCCTGGGACTTATTCGATTTTTCCTTCTAATACAGGACGAAGTGTAAATGAATTTTATATAAGAGTTTTGACTATTTTCAATAAATATAACTTATAATTCCTATAATTAGTGCATATAATTAAAAACAGAGCCAAAACCTTTGATGTTCAGTGTTTCAGGTGATGGAACACCAAACTTTAAATTGTTACCAAATCGTTGCATTTCATGATAAAAAGATTAAATTTGGTTTAAAATATTCTTTAAGCTCTTTTTTCCGATAAGAGATGGCAGCACTACATAAGACAATCAATAATTTTCAATTATAGTAGATAATACTTCCATTTTTTTTTATTTATTTATTTTTTTTTTTTTATACAAAATTAATTGTTTGTAAAGAAATTTTTATGCTAGTTTGTTGCCTGTACGTTGATCTATTGATTCCGCATTACTTTAATTTTTTATACATAAAGTAAACGCGGAATTATCTGATAAAACAAGGTGTTCCATCACCTGGAACACTGCGCCGCAACGGCACTTTTCCTTTACGCGATTTAGAGCGCGATTAGCCTTGAACTCAATGCTGAGGGGAACAGCTGTGTTTATTTATTTATTTATTTATTTTTTTACTGTTTTATCTCTTTCTTTTGGGGTGTAATAAGCTAGGGTTGAGGAATGTACAAGGAAGTATCATACTTATATGGATAATATTTCTACACCCTTATTGGCCTCTTGAATTGGGAAGCTTTAGTGTGGTATTAGGACTATATCAGTCAGTTCGAATCCTCTCTAGTTAGAGTACCAGGCCTCTTTGTGATGCACCCTGGACCACGCTAAATATACTACGCAGGTGTAATGCATTGTTTTTTTCATTTATATGAAAAAACATTTACGCGTATATGGGCTTCACTGCAATACTTGCTTTTTACGACCATTGTGGCGCAGTGTTCCATGTGATGAAACACCCACAAAATCTAAATAGAACATGCAATCTTTACAAAATTTTCACTGTATATTCATATAGGCTTAAATAGACAACCTACATTTTTTTTTTCTTTGTTAATATTTATTTTTAAGGTGTAGTGCGCCTGAAAGGATTAACTTCTATTGAAAAAACTCTCAGAATTAAATTATTTCAAATTTAATACATTTTCAAAAATCATTTCTGAAAGCTGAATTTTTAATTGCGGTAATTTACCTTAGTTATGGTTCTATAAAATTACCCTTTAAATAGAGGATAATTATTGACACAAATGTGCATAATTATGAATTACTTTCTATTTCTTTTTATTTAAAACAACTTCAAATGCTTATCTTATACATTTTTTTCTATTTTAAACTTCTTGCAAATGTGAATTAAATTAATATGATTTTAAAATCATACAGGTGTAAAATTTTAAAGTAAAATATTCTGATTTAGCATTGCTTATGAATTAATTATTAATTTTATTGTTAACATTATTTACATTTAATTATCTCTCCATATTGAACTTATTTCTATCATATCTTAATCCGCGATTCAGGTTTTTGAATAATAACTAAGCGTGCCTGACTGCGGATAAGGAGGTCCTGGGTTTGAATCCTGGTTCGGGAATAGATGTACTTTCTCTTTCTCTCTATCCTGTCTTTGTCCTTTCTTTGTACGAATGAGGTGTGAATGGTTGCCAACCCTATAAATGGGTCCCTATAGCATGTGTGTATACTGAAGAAGTCGGACTCTACCCGAAAATATGGTTCAGTTGAAAAAGTGGAGCAGCGCACACCATAATATCAGTCTAACCGGCACAAGACACGACAACAACAAATAATAATTAAACAATAATTTGTGTAGTGTGATTATTATTATTTCTTTTATGATTGTGGTAAGATTTCTAATTATATATAACTTGCAGGATTCAATATTTTAAATCATTTCATATTCGGATTTTGTGTCTCAAACTTTAACATCTCTAGACTAAAATATATCTTAGCCACAGAATATGTATCAGTTAAATTATAATTTCTTAAAAGAACATTATTATACATTTCGAAAAAAAAATTTATTTATAATTTAAAATATTGATGCAAAAATTTCACTTATTTACCTTTTACTGTGCTATCTTCTTCTTCTAACAGTTCACTCAGATTTTTGCAAGACATTGGTGGTATGCATTTATTATCTGGTCCCCTAACATACCCCTCATCACAAACGCAACCAGGAATGCAAATAGTTGGGCACGGAATTGGTCTTCCCCAGTTGCTGCAGTTGTGCTGGCAATGAGCGTAGCAATTATTCCAGTGCTCCAACTCTGGACAGCTCTGCTTTTCTTTAGAAATGAAATGGTTTTAGGAAAGAATGTAAAATAACTTTACTTACTCTCTTCAGAATTAATATCGTTATATTCGGCCTTAGATTAAAAGTAATAATAGAATTTATTGTGTGTGATTATATTGAATCCTAGAGAAACTTATTCGTTTCATTACGTGAAAAAAACGTACGTAAGAACTCGCATTTTGATATTCTAAAATAAATCAATCTCTTAGGTTTCTTTAGTTTTTACATTAAATTTCTTATCATTATAAACACAAGTATATACATCATTTCTATGTGATTTAGAGAATTCTTTAAATAATACATAACTCTCTATAACAAAAATAGTTTAAGCGACACAATTACGTAGTTTAAAATAAGTTAAATAATCATGGAACTGACCAATCATTATTTGAATTTTTAATTAACTCAGAGATATATCATTTTGACATTAATACAAATGAATTCTTTATATTAATTGAAAGTCTTAATCGTTTTAAATATGCATTCATCTATTGCTCCGAACAAAATTTAGCTATCATTAGTAAATTTATTAAATTAAATAAAAATACGATAAAAGAAATTATGTTATCCGCTGTTAAACTAACAATATAGACTTATGTGCTATTCATTTTAAAAACATCATTTAAAAGAATGATTTTAAGAAACGATAATTTGCTTTAAAAATTTACATTTTTTTAAATTTGAACAAACTTGTCAAAGTTTTTCAAAACAGTTTAAGAGCATTTCCTTAAGTACATTGTTATTTTTCTAATTTAAGCCTCTAAAATTTATATCATTTTCAAATTTATTTATTTTTATCTTCACTTTAATAAAATTGTTCAAACAAACTCAAAGACAATATTTCGTTACAATTTCAAACTTTTCATTTATATTCGAAATTGATCTACTTTTTAACAAGTAGTTTACTATAAATTTAGATATATGTATATAGTTGAATAAAACAAATTTGGGATAGATTGCGACAAACTATAGATTTAAAAAAAGTTTTAATCCGATACTTTAATTAATAAAAAGTTTCTATACACTGAGAATTTTTAGAAATAATTTCTTATAAATAATTAAATTATTTAATTAATAATAATATATTACATTATTTGACTTTAAATTTATAATTATAAAACAATATAAAATAGAGTAAAAACAAGTTATTATTAAGGAACAAATTGGGTTTGCCTCTATAAGAATTGAAGATTCTTAAAAAATATATTTTTTTACTTAACAATACAAAATTAAAGAAATATTATTAGTTGGAAAAACAACATTAAAATAAAAATTCAATCAAGAATTATATGTATTATTCCCTATCTGATAATTATGTTAAATGTATTTTTCATGGATCTTATGATATTAATATTATTGTATCTAAGCATTACGGATAACAAATATAACAGCAAAATAATGAAGTTGTGTAACAGTATTTTTAATAAAAATTCAAAAATGCAAAATCATGTTATGCAATAATTATTTAATGAATTTTAGATTTATCCACTAAATGTAAAAATAGCTTTCAAAGCGTATCAAAAAATTTTCAAAATGTCTAGCATTTAACATTTTACATTTTCTTTAACATTTAACATAACAAATTTGATATTTAACATTTTCAAATTTTTTCTTCTATATAAGTTATGTAAATATGAATACATAAATTAATCACAGTTCTTTTATTAAAGAGCATTTATTATGAAACAAAATTGTCTCTAGTTTAAAAATTAAATACGGTTAAAAAATTTTTGAGTTCATTGCATTTTAAAATAATGCTTGACTAAATTCATCCTAAAAATAAATTGAATAAAAATCTAATCCCTTGTAATCTAAACAATATATATTTATGAGAGTATCTATTAAGATATTAATGCTAATATTTAAAAAATATTTCATTTGTAAAATATTATTTGTTAAAGAAAATGTTTGGTCTGATATAGAAAATCTATTTCGTAAATTAGTATCGTATTGCAGTTTTTATTTACAAAAGAAATCTGGATTGTCAATATCTATTAATAGCGTTAATAAATTATATCTTTTCATTTTTTATACTTTAAACATTTATTTCAAAGTTATGAAATCATAGTACAATAGATTAAAACACTTGTATGGTCAGAAATATGTTCTTAAATTTTATTTTGTAATAGTACTTGAACAGATTTATTTGAATATTGGTTCTTTTACTCCAATTAATATCATCAGAAACACATAAATAAATATACAATTCGAAAGCAGCAATTAAGTTAATTTTTGCATACTTAGAATGTATGTAAATACAATGCTTCACTGTAACTATAGACTTAAAAACGATTCAAAAATAATATGAAGTTGAAAGACATAAAAAATGTGAATTAAATTTCCTAGTTAAATGCAAATTCAAGACCTATAGGCTATAGAATTTAAATGGCTGTAAAATAAAATGACCGATATTAATCCTGAATCCGTAGGATTTAAGGCTCTATATCTAGTGTGTGCGTGTGTGTTTGTGTGCGTGCGTGTGTGTTTGTGTGCGTGCGTGCGTGTGTGTTTGTGTGCGTGCGTGCGTGTTTGTGTGCGTGCGTGTGTGTTCGTGTGCGTGCGTGCGTGTGTGTTTGTGTGCGTGCGTGCGTGTGTGTTTGTGTGCGTGCGTGCGTGCGTGTGTGTTTGTGTGCGTGCGTGCGTGCGTGTGTGTTTGTGTGCGTGCGTGCGTGTGTGTTTGTGTGCGTGCGTGCGTGTGTGTTTGTGTGCGTGCGTGCGTGTGTGTTTGTGTGCGTGCGTGCGTGTGTGTTTGTGTGCGTGCGTGTGTGTTTGTGTGCGTGCGTGCGTGGTTGTGTGCGTGCGTGAGTGTTTGTGTGCGTGCGTGTGTGCGTGCGTGTTTGGGTGCGTGAGTGCGTGCGTGTTTGAGTGCGTGCGTGCTTGTGTGCGTGCGTGCGTGCTTGAGTGCGTGCGTGTGTGCGTGCGTGCGTGCGTGCGTGTGTGCGTGCGTGCGTGTGTGCGTGCGTGCGTGTGTGCGTGTGTGCGTGCGTGCGTGCGTGCGTGTGTGCGTGCGTGCGTGCGTGCGTGCGTGCGTGCGTGTGTGCGTGCGTGCGTGCGTGTGTGCGTGCGTGCGTGCGTGCGTGCGTGTGTGCGTGCGTGCGTGCGTGCGTGTGTGCGTGCGTGCGTGCGTGTGTGTGTGCGTGCGTGCGTGCGTGTGTGCGTGTGTGCGTGCGTGTGTGCGTGCGTGCGTGGTGATATACACAGTGAAAACTATGTTTAATTACACAAACATTTGGGTATATTAGCTATTTTTAATTCTCTAAAGGTAAATATAGAGAGTTAGGACTATCAAAATTAGCATATCTTAAACTTATTATATCTCTCATATAATTATAACAATTCCAATAATAATTAATATGAAGGAAAGTCATCATTGACATTTCCATGGAAAATAGATGAAAATATCTAGTATAACAAAGATTATACGAGAATTCATAGGGATGTATACTAATGAGGGTAATAGGTGTACAAACATTTAAAAATTTGAGTTAAGTCAGGCAAATGTAACGACACAATATTAAAAAAAGTTATAGATAGGGAATGTTATTAAAATGACATTAAGCAAAATCATAGTGACATATTTTTCATGTAAAGTCTGACATAAACTGGTAAGCATTATATTTGTAAAATGTTTATTTTCTAATACTTATTGTCTGTTTATGCCATTTTTATAAACTATAAAGAAAACTTACTTCACTACAAACTTACATTAGAAATATTTATTACTTTTCTCTAGTTAAAGTACATTTCTTTCAATAAATTTAAAAAATATTTCAATAACTTTTCTGAAAAACTAAATGAAAAAAAAATTAAGATCAATCATTAGTAATCATTTCAACAAATCAATTAATTCCTAATTTCACAATGAATTTGAAATACAGCTTAAATTTTGTCATTCCTCAAACTATTTAATTATTTATGCATTAAAATAAAAATATTGTTTATAACTCACCAGTTACGGGTATTTCAGTTCCATCAAAAGTAGGACTTTCAGTATACGAAGAAGATAAATGTAGAGAATCTCTTGAAATTTCGAATGATTGGGCTAAATTTATAACGAAGATAAAAGCGAAAAATGAAAATATCGCCATTTTGAATGGCATACCTGTAAGATGGGTTAAGCCACTAACAAAGTGCTTAGTGCATCGCGAAATTTCTCATTTTATATGAACTCTAGAACCCAAATAATCCTATCAAGAAAATGATCTTGGATATTAATCATTCGATTATACTGGCGTCTAGACTAGTCAGGAGAAATATGACACCTATCAAGTGTAATCTAATGTTTAGGAAATTTCTTTCATTTTTATTTTTAGTGATGATTAATCATTTTAGAATACAGAAAAGAGTACAACAAAATGTACACAGATTTAAAATGGAAATCACGTTAATATTGAAAAGTGTAGTATAAAAAATGAATCATAAAAATTTTATGTGAATATTGTGAGATTTAAAATTTAATACTATGATCAATGCAAAGAACATATAGTGTTGAAAAAAAAAAAAAAAAAAACATCACATTAGCAATTTGAATAATGAAAAAAATGTCCTGTGAAATATGGTTTCAAAGCAGTCTATAATTCTTAATATAGTATTGAGCCTCTTCTATTTAATAAATCTGGTTTTAATGGATGTAATGAAACTTTCGATAAAAAAAAAATTGAGAAATTTTCATGTACTTACAACAGTAATCTCTAATTCCTGGATAGTAAACAAAATAGTTAATCTTCTTGTACTATATTGTTGGAATAGTTTCCGAATTTTTTTAGTCGGATTAATATCATGAAAATATTCCATTTGGAGCCGCTTAGTGTACTCAATGAGTGAACACTGCTCTAATATTGCTTTGAACTGCGTAATGACTTTTTCGTCTGGATGCTGATATTGAATACAGCATTCATGAATCCAAAAATAGAAAGTTCCGTAAACTCTCTGGCAATATCAAGCAAAATTTCCTCTTAGACTCGCCGATGTCAAGGATATCGCATCTGCTCAAATCAACGCACATAATAAGATAAAGGCTGCCCAGAAGGCCACGTTTTAATCAATGAAATGAGTATAAGATTTTTTTTAAATATTTATATCATTTTTTGCTTTTGTTTTTCGCGAAAGGCATACCTTACTCTTTCTGATAATATTTCATAAAAAGAAGGTAATGATGTAAAATTTGGATTTGCGATCTATTTCTTCTTTTTTTTATATTTTACAAACTTGAAATTTTATAAGATCTATTTTACAGTGCAAAATAGTTTGTAAAAACGAAATTCTCTCGAATCTTGCAAATAATTTACCATCAGGAAAGCAAGTTTAATATTTTATGTAACTAAAGATATTCTGAGTTGTAAATTTAAGCTGAAATATATCACCTCATAAATTTTTCATCTTTTACTGTACAAAAACAAAATAATTTTGATATTTCATGATTTACATACCTGTAATTAACTAATACAATTTCAGTGGTTGATACAACTTCAGTGGTTGATACAGATTAATTTTAGAAAATACGTTATAAAGGAAAATTAGCAATAAAATAAAAAAAACTCATTTTAATTTTAGAAACAAATTAATATTATAATTATTTAAACTAAAATACAACATATAGGATATGTATGATTTTATTGATTAAACACAAAACTATTACTCAAATTAGTCCTTTATTATTCTCAAACCAATCACTTCAATAGAAAATTGAAAATTATTAAAAAATATGCACTGATAAATTTTGGGCCATTATTTTTTTATTCCTTCAGATTTTCAGACAAAGAACCTTCTGACATCGAGAAAACTTCTCATCAAAAAAACGAAATCTGAGTAATTTTACAATATTTCACTAAAAAACTTCCGTTAGATATTAGAGGCTCATTATGAAATTTATGAACTATACACAGAAGAAATGTGAATGAAAACATTAATGCATAAATTTGGAAATATGAATAAATTTTCACATAAAGTTTATGCATAGTTGCAAATACTATAGCTCAGCAAAAGGCTTAAACAGAAAGAAATAATTCTGACGCAGTGATTTTCCATAATTTAAAAATGGTATTAAACCAAGAACTTTATTGATTTTTCAAATCAATATTTCATGTCTTTCGGGAAATTATATTTTGATAGCATACAGAATTTCAAAAAAGTCGCAATTCTTTACAGGATCAAAAACATACGAGAAGGTAATTGCAGCTCTATTCCCAAATAATACATCTGCCCCACAAAAAATTTTATCAATGATGATCGTTGTACTTACTAAATGATGCCAAATAAATTTAATATTTAATCATCTTTCTTATATAAAACATTCATGAAAAATTTCACAGGAAAAACATTTTACTGCGCGTTGTGTTCCCCATAATTTAATTCAGCATTAAAAATAAGAGCTGGACAAAATCTATAAATGAGTCTTTAAATTTAATTGAAGTTAGTAGCCACTGAACAATTTGAGAAAGTATAATTGGTGATGAAATGTATGCTCTCTTTTTAACATTTCAACATTTAAAAACAGTAGAGTATGTAGCTTTGAAGATGATTCCTCAAACACACTATTAAAAAATAACTAAAACTTAAAAAAAATAATGTAATACCAATTTTTTCAAAAATACAGAACTAATCACAACCGTCAAACTGAAAGGAGAGAAACAGTCGCATCTAATAGGTGCATTACAAATTGCCTTCCATAAGTTCTAAAAGCAGTAAAGGTTAAAATATTCAAGATTGATGCTCCTCTGTGATAATGCTTCTTTTTATTTGACAAGATTGGCAGTTGACAAGTAAATTTTATGAACAAAAATTCATTTCAGTGGTAGATCTACTTTATTCACTTTTTAGCTATATGTGAATTTTGGCTGTTTTTTTTTTTTTTTTTTTTTTTTTTTTTTTTTTTACCCAATTTAAAAAAGAACTTACATGAACAGGATTTTTATTTCAAAGATGAATTTGATTCCAAAAAATGCATTGTTCTCATAGATTTAACTATAATTTTAAAAATTTAGACGTACCTCAAAAATTTTAGAGTACATGTATGTATGTATAAGAAACGAATTTTCTGACTTTTTCAGGTAAAAATATTGTGCTCTTACGTAAAGTCACTCTTATCCGATATTTCTGCCTTAAGTACAACAAATTATACTGAAGTACAAAAAATAACTTAAGTACAGAAAATAATTAAAACCTTTTTTGTAAACATAAATGTCAACATCACACATTTATGATCCTATTGAGAAGAAAATGCTGTAATTTGTCATGTTTAAATTGATGGTTAATTTCAGTTCTGCGTATACTGCAAAAGATTTTAGATTTGCGTTTAAAATCTTCTCCAACTCTGTCAAATTTTTGCATGAACGCCAAAAAACAATATCATGCAATGATGTTTACTTCAAAAAGAATACGTGTATGGATGGTGCTTATAAAAATATAGAAGAGGAGAGAACGTAAAACTGAGCCCTATGGCACTCCTAACCTTATCTTCTGTAGCCATAAAACTTAAATTTGAATTTCCTGCCTCTAATAAAATCCTTGATCCATTTAAGCGCATTTCCATAAACTTCAATACTATGAAGGACGCATACAGGTATCGGACTCTATCTCTCTCATGACTTGGCCAAATACAGCTAAAAGTTCAAAGAAAACTGCTATTGTTTTTCTGTGAAACTTATAATGAAACTATTTATATTTGACTGAAGCAAATAAAAGAACTGATCTGCATGGATATGATGGGCGCGATATCATGTTTGATAGAAATGAAGCGTGTTGTTCCCTATAAGACAGTCCATAGTTCTGCATTAAATTACTCGTTCCATGACTTTTTAAAGACTGTTAGTGAGACATTTTTCTGTTTCCTTCATGTCCAAGAAAGGTTGAAAATATAAAATAGTTCAATTTTCTCGTGGTATCCGAAGTATCACATGCGCTGAAAATATTAAATCAGGGACAGGGTCTTTGATGGGACTAACCTTTTTAGCAGCATATTCTATCACTCTCATAGTGAAAGGTTCCTTGGATATATCCTTAAGATGATAGTCTTTTCAGACTGCGATAGTTTTTCTTGTAGACTTTTGTCTTTTGTGTTAAAGTTTAGATTGATTTTATTTTAATAGTGTGTTGCAAGTTGCTGTTTCTGTATTGGTGACAAAACTTTTTTCCCAATGAAGAACTGATTTTCGAATTAATGTTCACAGTTTGAAGTGTTGGTTGCCTATTTAGAGTTTTGATGACATGCCAATGTTGAAATGTTTTCTGAGGATCTAAAATGTTGTAGAATTAAGCCCATTTCTTACGCCTGAAAACAGAAATCTCTTCTTCAGCTTTATGACAGATATCTTTGAATCTAATTCTGTTTTCCATTGTATTTCTATTGATTAGTTCCTTACAAAACTTTGCACCTTTCTTCAATCATCAATAATGGTATATCTTTCCAATACCTAATCACTTCTTCTTATGACTCTAGGAATGGATTATTTTGTTGCTGATTTAATACATGCAGCTAAAGTTTGTATTTACTTTTCAGTACACCTGGTGATTATAGAGAATTAAATGCTTTTAGTTCTGAAGTAAATTTACTACAGAGTTAGTTTTATGAAAATTTCAAGATCTCCCATTTCGGACTGTGTGGTCAACTTTTTAATTAACCTTAGCCAGAATTATGAAGTGATAACTAATAGCATTATTTAAAATTTACCATGTTGTTTTCCTTGCCGATTGATGGTTGGTGTTTGCGATATCAAAGTCTGACGTGTTTTTGAGAGGAGAGATTGTTTCCTTATTATTGAGAATAGTAAAATCAATATCGCAGAGCAGTCTTCGATCTGTGAACTCTTTGAATCCAGGATCAAGAACCCACAAGAGAGTTATTTTTCATTGAAGTCTCCCAGGATAATTCTGGTATCTGAGTTTTTATCAAATAACATATAAAGAAGATAGTCTTGATGTTTGAACTATTTGATGATAAACATTCAAGACAATGGTATCATACTGATCCAAAGTTACTTTCACCGTTATCAAAATTTGGGGCAAGTGGAATTTCTATGAATTTGATGTTTGTAAACTTCATGAGAAGGCCGCCACGTGCTCAGTGTTTTCTTTCCTTACACAAAGCCATGCATTTCTTGATAGTTAGCTCTTCAGATTTGGGTTTAGTTTCGTCTCTTGCAGACGAACGATGTGCGCGTTATTTTTCCTGAGAATATCAGTGAGTTCATGAGTTTTATTAATAATTATTTACAAATGTTTGGAATCGTCTCATATCATTTTCCACGGCCTCGGAATTCAGCTCGTGTCACGTTGACTACCCCAGACACGTTAACATAATATTTCCATGGATTGTGCAAGATTTTATGCTTAACAGAAAATATTGCACAATCTATAGAAATATTGGGTATCATTTCCTCTTAAAAGATAGGGATTTTCACCTGTTGGTCAGTGGGAAGCATTTTATTTTCCTCCTACCCTATATCTGATAAACACATGGAAGCGTTCTCCTATTCGCCACCTGTGTGCGCGTTTTTCAGGCACCCCCAATAAAAAAATGGAACTAAATTTATAATTTAAATTTAAAAATAGTTAAAAAATTTTATATTCTACAACTTTTGATATCTTTAGACTTTTATACAGATTACCGAATAATATTTTCAATTTTAATTGTCATATTTATACACTACAGGCCATTAAAAGTGCTACACCAAGAAGGCGTCATGCTACAGACGTGAAATTTATACGAAAGGAAGAAGGTGCTGTGACATGCAAATGATTAGCTTTTCAGCGCATTCAGACAAAGCAGGCGCCAGTAGCGACACCTACATTGTGTTTAAATGAGGAAATTGTTCAGCCAGTTCCTCATACACAAATTGCATTTGAAAGTTGTTGTCTGGATAAAAGTTGTTGTGGTGCCTCGTGTAAGAAGGAGAAATGCGTACCAGTACGTTTCTGACTTTGATAAAGGTCGAATTGTAGCGTACCAGGATTGTGGTTTATCTTATCGCAGTATTGCTGCTCGCGTCGGTCGAGATCCAATGACTGTTAGCAGAATATGGAATCGATGGGTTCAGGACGGTAATACGGAACGCCATGCGGGATCTCAACGGCCACCTATCACTAGCAGCCGAGAAGACAGGCATATTATCCGCATGGCCGTAATGGATCGAGCAACCACGTCACGAGCCGTGAGTCAAGAAACGGGGTCGTTTGGAAGGCAACAAGTGTCTGCACGAACAGTTCGACGACGTTTGCAGAAGCATGGACTCTCAGCTCGGAGATCTCTAGTCATGGCTACGGCTTCCCTAGACGCTGCGTCATAGACAAGAGCGCCTTCAATGGTGTGATCAACGACGAACTTGGGCGCACGAATGGCGAGACGTCATCTTTTCAGATGAATCCAGGTTCTGTGTACAGCATCATGATGGTCGAATCCGTGTTTGGCGGCATCGTGGTGAACGCACACTGGCAGCGTGCATTCGTCATCGTCATACTGGCCCATCACCTGGCGTGATGGTATGGGGTGCCATTGAATACACATCTCGGTCACTTCTTGTTCGCAGTGACGGTGCTTTGAACAGTGCACGTTATATTTCTGGTGTCTTACGACCCGTGGCTCTACCCTTTATTCGAGCCCTGCGAAACCCTACGTTTCAGCAGGATAATGCCCGACCGCATGTTGCCGGTATTGTACGGACCTTCTTTGATACGGAACATGTTCGGCTGTTGCCTTGGCCAGCACGCTCTCCAGATCTTTCACCAATAGAAAACGTCTGGTCAATGGTTGCCGAGCGACTGGCTCGTCACCAAACGCCAGTCACTACGGTTGATGAACTGTGGCATCGTGTTGAAGCTGCATGGGCATCTGTACCTGGACATGCAATCCAATCTCTGTTTGATTCAATGCCCAGGCGTATAACTGCTATTATTACTGCCAGAGGTGATTGTTCTGGGTACTGATTTCTCAAGATCTATATATATATATATATATATATATATATATATATATATATATATATATATATATATCCAGCCAAATTTTTTGAAAATTTAATCACTTGTTATTTCTAGTATAATATATTTGTCCAATAAATATCATTTTGTTATCTGCATTTCTTCCAGGTGTAGCAATTTTAATGACCAGTAGTGTATTAATAGAGTCATCGACCGATGGCTGAGTGGTTAGCGTTCCTGACTACTGAGCTATGTGTCCCGGGCTAGTATCTCGATTCATGCATGGATATTATTTTCTTTCTATGTTATCTCTGTGTTTCTCTGTCCTTTCTTCTGTGATGATGTATGAATGGGGCCCACTCTATAAACGTGCTTGTGGTGGTATGGCGTGGGCAACGTTATTCGCCTCCGGGACTTGATTTACAGGTGCCCGCTGGATAACGACAAATGAGTAGCAGTTTCTGGCCTTGTTGTGACCATAGGGTTCATCACCCAAGTGCCTGCAGCTGGAAAAATATTAATAGTGTCCCTTTAAAACTGATTATAAGTATAAAGTAATGATTTTCTCCTGTCTTAAAGTTAAGCGAGATTATTTGTTTGATAAACTGATTTATATTGGGAAATTTTATGGGGTTATATCTCTATTCACAGTTTACACATGTTTACAGTTCTAAACATAATTCAGGTAATTTCTATTTAATTAATATTCTATTCAACTTTTTTTTCTATTTGATAATATATTAAAAGGAGTTTTTTGTTAGATTATATATAAATTTGAAATATAAATTGCATTTATCATAATAATATTTAAAAAAATTTAACTCTACTTTTATAAATTTATTTTTGTTTATTTCTTATTTTCTAGTTTTATTATGATTATTGTTGTGATCTATATTTAAATTAATCCAATATTCCATAATAATTATGCTACCTAATTTGGTATTGCATGAGGCATATTGCAGTTTTTATTCATTGAAAATAGTAACTGCTCTTTAGATAAATTTACAAATATTTTGATTTTTGTATATTCACTACAATTTATTCTAGTTTCAAAAATTCCTACTAATAATATAATACTATAGATTTGCCTAGCTTGTTTGTCACTTAGTACTCATTTTTGAACATGAATAACAAAGTAAAATACAAAGAATTTTAAATGATTCTTTCCATTTTTACAACAAGTTCAAAGTATTACACTGAAACTTATACCTGAAAAATGAATACGGTTTAGGAGAAAATAATGCATGGAATTAGCTATTGATAGCACCATAACTTTAGAAGAGTAAGGTAGTAGAAAAAAGGTGTTTCTGAAATTTATATAAGTTAACACTCTGTGAAGAAATTGTAATAAACATATTATATTATTCAAAAATTATAAATTACTTTCTGATGTTTATCTCAGAATATAAAACTCCATAAATGTATTTTTAACGAAGAACTAATAAACGTCAAAGATTGGAAATAAAAAAATATCAACGCTTTGAAAGGAAAACTTAGAAATTTATCCCAAAAGTTTTTCATACTTATTCCTTAGTAACAAAGAAAAACTCTTATAGTATATTATATAGAAACAGAATGGGCTTATTAACTTTTCTTATAACATTTTATTTTTAACTTACGTATAACATTTTATTTACATTTGCTTTAATTTTTTAACATAAATGGCTATTTTAAAAGGAATTAAATATATGAATCATCAATGTAAATATAATTCCCCGCAGCAAATATTTAAGCTCTATATACAGTACAATGTTATTGCAATTTTATTTTTAATTAGATTGTATTTAGTTATGTCAAATAATTTCGGAAAGACAATTTTAAGAGTACATTAAATGTATATAATGAATTATGGTATTAATCTATTCTAGAAACAAAAAAAAAATTATCACATTTAATTAAGATATATATATGATTATTTTTGTTTCAGTTGATATTGCTCTGTATACCGATATTTATATGACAACTTTTAATCTTTGCTGCACTCATACAGGATTATATATAAAAACTTTATCAGTAAAATTATACTTGAATTTTATTTGATATAAATAAAAAGAACAAATGCATTTTCAGGCGATACTTTATTATAAATTATTTTATTTTACTGAATTTTACAAAATTATTTCATTTTGAATATACAATTAACATTTAAGAAATTTAATTTGAATTCCTTTAAAAGTTCAACAAATAGTTTAAAAACAGATGCAATCTCGATTTCTTGGACCAACGCAAGTACCATATCTTCTGCCTCTTCTTATACATTCATTAGTACAGGCTTCTTCATCTGGACATCCCTCTCTGAATTGTGCTTGAAGTACTTGAAGTAAATGGAAAATACATAAATTTAAAATATTAATACAAACAGCATCATTAACTTAGGCAGAGTTGATGTTTATTCTAAAATAAACGTTTGTCAGAGTAACAAAAATTTGGAATAATATTTTAATAATAAATGAATGCAAATGAAATCTTTAAATTTACGTTTTCAAAATTTATATTTGAAACTAAAAAATATGAAATAAAAAAAGTAGAGAATTTTTAATGTTGGTGCAAGCGAGGCAAGCAGTTATTTATCTTAGGGTTTAAAAGAGATTGCTTATAAATATTGCAATTATTAGTTTAAAATTCGGTGTAAGAATGATATCTCCCCAAGTGATTTCTCACCAAATCTAGCGTGCTTTGTTTTGATTATCCTGTTGCCAATTTAAGTTTTTGTTACTTTTCAGATTTTTTTTGTTGCCACATTTGGTTTTGCTCGTGTTTTACATCATTTTTACGTCATATATATGGTTCTTTTCAGTGGCAACAGCATTTGAAGTTTTCGTTTTACTTTCAATTCGAACTTTTTGTTCTACGTTTGTTGTATTTTGTTGTCGCTAGCGTCAAAATATCGTAAACTGTTCTTTTTTCCAATATTTTTTTGTTTATTTATTATTTATACATTTTTTATTTTTTTATTTATCATATATTTTTCTTTTATACATATTTTTTTATTATTATATTTTTCTTTTACATTTTCAACGTTGTAACCTGTTCTTTTTTTCCATTTTCCTTTTATTTATTTATTATTTTTTTCTTATATATTTTTGTTAATTTATTATTATATTTTTCCATAGCAACACCGAACATATTCGACTTGTGAGCTTGACGTTATATCAAGTAAGTCATTGTTATTTACTTATCTCTTTTACCGGTTGCTTTGAAGAGAAGGCAAACACAACAAAAAAAAGCTTTTATTCATTTTTATAGTAATACTTTTTTAAATTTCGTATACTATTATGTGATTTAAAATTTTCTAAAATGCATATTTTTGGAACTTAGGAAAAATTTCCGCGTTAAAAAACATGCGCTTAACTTGGCGACGAAAAAAGCTGCAATGTTCACTAATGGGGAGGGGACATCCTACTAGTTCCTAAAATTATATTAATTAATGAAATTTTTAAAAAATTAAATCCTTTTTGCAGATTTCAACTAACTATAAAGTGGATGTTTTGTCTTGTCTTTTCATTTTGCTTTTCCTTATGTTCCATTGTCAACTTGTTTAATGGCTTGAATCAATGGAAAACGGCTTCTCAAACCGATGTTTTACTTCTTATATAAGAAATAGTTTTATTAACAAAATGAATTTCAAAAATATTGTCAGATATTCGATGGTGAACTTCACCTTGTTTGCTGCCGCTGGAAGACTGCGATTAGAAGGCAATCAGCAAATTCGTCAACAAATCGGTTTTATGACGTCGTCTCAATGCAATGGCATAATTAATTATGAGTGGCGTAGACGAAACATTATCTGACGTCATGGATATTTTAAACCAATGAAAATTGTAATAAATGGCGTAGTCATGCACTCAACTAAAACTAAAGAAGCAGCCATTTTATGGTTAACAGGAGTTTTTCTGACATTCAATGATATCATTGAAGACACTCTCGCAAAATGATTATAATTTGTTCGCTAAACCAACCTTGTTATACATTTTCTAGCCTTTTCAATTCTTCTCCGTCATAGATAAATCATTATAACATAAGATTGAGTATTAAGTAGACTTTGACAAGTCAATATGTAAGAAATAACAGAATTTGCCTATTTAGAATAAAAGCAACGTCCATAATAGAAATTTCGGCACAGGTTCTGTTTAATCCATCATTCAAAATTCTTTATTTTTTTGGTGATGAGGAAAAGTTGCCAAGATGACGTGTCGTGACGTGTGCGATGACGTAAATACTAGGGTTACCAAAATAGAATTTTCTGCATAATTCTCATAGGTCTGCATATGTATGACTTTATAAAAACGAGAATGCCAGATACATAAGAAAATCCGCCAAAAAATCGCCAATATCAGAATTTGGCATCATGGATTATACGGCACCTATACCGAAATATCTTCCTAAGTCGTTATCATCGTACTGATTTGCAACGCAAAATCAGATGTTTCTTTTTTTCATGTGGGGGTAATTCTTATATTAAAATCTAGTTCTTCCTTGTGTGTGTGATTGGACAGAGTGTTTGTTCTATAAATATTAGGAAATTAAATGACATTCATTGTTTTTTCAAATTAAATTTGATATTTCAAACCTCTTTGTCCTAAATCCCTTAATAACTGAAATTTACTTTCAAATTTCTTCATATAGAAAATTTTAATATTTCGCTGCTTTGAACTTTTTATTAGCCTTTTCTAAATCTTTATCTGCGTTTGATAAAACTTTACAAACTTAATGAAATTATTATCATAAAACAACTCTTATATTTCTAAATTAAAAGTTTATGTTTATAAATAATCGTCATATAAAATTATTAAAACTTTATTTTTTAATATTACAGATTTTTATTTTTCATGATCTGAAATCACACATTAATGACTTTAGTTAGAATATTTCCAGTTATTAAAAGTTTATCATCGAATTCCTAGATATCTATAAAAAATCTTTAACCTGTATTTCAATTATATTTTTAAGACATTGATATTTCTTAAAAAAACATTTCACCTTATGTAGGTTATTTCCTTTTTAATCAAGATTCCGTTGTAATAAATGAGAAACATTAGAAAAAACAATGATTATAATAAGAAAACAGGCATTCAATATTCGATTTTACATCTTATGCAAAAAGCATTTATAAGCATGTGTAATATTTTATAAATTACTTTATACCACATTAATTATTTTAAATGAATTTTAAATTTATAGTGTTAATTTAAAATAAAATATTATTCTCACACACTTATTTTAATAAATCTATTGTGTCATATTAATTGATGACAGACAAATTAAATAATTTAGAAAATTTAGCAATATGTTCAAATTCGGCTCCATACAAATATAAAAAAAACAAATGAATCAGATATATATATTAAATTATAATTAAACATTTTAATGACGTACTTTCCATTATTTCTGTCTTTAAATTCCGTATCAAATGTGTATTCTATTAATACTATTTTCAAGCAGTTGTTTCAAATTGAAAAATATCTTAAACAAAAATAAATTTCCTAAAGCTGTTACAAAAGCATAATTGTTGTTGGAAACATATAAAAGAATTTGAATACAGTCAAGTTTTTCTATATTTCAAATAATCATAAAGTCAATTTAAAAATGCATGTTCATTCTAAAAATTTCATAAAAATAAGAATAATTTGGAACTTTGTGGTTTATTGGATTGGGATTAACAATAAAATATAAACCAGAGACACACACACACACATAAATGCTTACACAATAGCAAATTGTTTGAAAATGGTTTACTTCGATCTCGTGTAAAAACGCTTCATTTATCATTTCGATAGTCAATTTTAAGTCTATTGCTTTATAATAAAATTAATTTTATATTCCTTAATAACTGTAATTATTTTGTATCTCATTACAATCAACACAACTGTATATGATTATCATAATTCAGAACTCTAATATTTTTCTTTTACATTCAAATTGCATTAATAATGAATTTTACGTATATTATTTTTTTCGAAACTATTGAATTATAATTATCCCTTAAGAAAAAGTATAAGTAATAGCAGATTCATTTACTTGGATATGAGAAATCTCAATAAGTATTCAAATTTTGTGTATTACATTCAATTTTCAATCTATTTCCACATTCCACGCTTATTTATTTTCAACAAATAATTTTAAAAACATGATTAGGTCCAAATTTTATTGCATGAAAGTTCTATCACTAAAAACGGATTCTAAGTGTACTAAAGAAAAGCAGTATTTTCCGTGTCAACATAACCGATGTTATTAGTGTGTGAAAACATCTGTATTTCACCAGAGAGTGTCATAATATAAAAGTATTTTGTCAATATCAAAAACAGTCATCATTGTGATTACATTTTCAGCTATTTTGCCAGTTATTTACTACAAATAATATCTTAAAGAATTTAATTTTGAATGTGGTTGCTTTTTTAATCAATGAAACTTCTTCTGTGTAACTCGCAAAATATTCATTATAAGACAGATTATTTATCATGCCTTTGTTTTCTTTCTCACTAAATAAGTAGTTTTTGATTACCACTTTCAGTATTTATAAAATGAGGGAAAACATGAGTTATCCTGAATATCAAAGATGTACTAATATCACAATATTATGTAAAGAAGTACGCTCATAAGCTCTGACGAAAGCAAAATTTAAAATTTGTTTTCTATCACTTAAAAAACCATTAAGAATTTTCGTGAAGTAAAATTAAATAAAGAATAAAAGAAATCTGAAGTGTTAGTATCAACTTAATTAATCATAAACACTGTATTGCAGTGAAGCATTTATCCAACCTGCCGATGACTCTGACACGTCAAACTTAGACAACAAAAATGTTTAGGACGGAATTTATTCAACACCAAAATATGAAAGAATGAAAAAAAAATGAACGACCATTATTTGAGATTATTTGCAACAAACGATTTTTCTTTCTAAAAGCTAAAAATTTAATTTATAATTGTGGCATTTATTTATTAAAAAGTCATTCTTCTTAAAATAATTATGAACGCCATCGGACAATTGAAAGTGCATTCCTCAACAATCAGAGAACATTTCATTAATTAATAAAAAAGAATTGAACCTTTAATGATGATAATTGAGCATAATTTATAATTGGTTGGAAAAAAAGAAAATCCATTATTTTTGCGTAAAATTCAAAATTTTATTTTAAATATTTTGGAATCTCCGATTTGGGTCAAATATGCATCGTTTTGTTGTATAATTCGTTGGCACTTTAATGATAGCTTCATAACATCTTTCTCATAGTCCTTATTGGATAAAAATTCTAGTAATTGATTTTCACAATCTTCTCTTGATCCCAGTGTCTGACCACCCAGGAAATATTGCAATACGAGAAAAAGGTAATGATTGCTTGGTGCCATGTCTGGTCTATATGGTAGATGAATCAAAAATCCCCAACCGAGCTCCTAGAGTTTCTGGCGAGTCCCAACAGACGTGTGTGGCCGGGCGTTGTCCTAATGGAAGATAACACTTCTTCTGTTCTGGCCGTTTCTGGTCAATTGCTAACTTCAAACTGTCCAGTTGGTGATACTGATCTCAATTTAGCATTTGGCCATACTCATTATAAATTATTCCTTTCCAGTTCCACCAAATACACAGTAGAACTTCTTGGACATTAGTCTTGGTTTATCCAACATTTGAGCTGCTTTAACGCGCTTTAACCACGATCGTTTTCGCACAATATATACTGTCATATGTGACATATTCCTCACCCCCAGTCACCACCGGTTAAGAAATAGATCGTTTGGTTTTCATTAATTTTTGCCAAAGCTTCGCAGATGGAAATTCGATCCATCATGTTTTTGGTTTTAATTGGTGAGGCACCCAAACATCGAGCTTCTTTTTGAATCTAGCTTTCCGCAAATAGTTCAAAACTGTTTTATGGTCTATCTTTAGTTCTTGAGCAATGCTATTACTACTAACATGCCGGTCAACTTAAATTATTTTATCGACATTTTAGACGACGGGGCTGTCCATACGAGATGCATCTTTAACATCAAAAACGCCTGAACGGAATGGGCGAAACCAAAACTCCACTTAACCCCTTGACTGACTTTGACGAGTCTGACTCGTCATTGATTTCCTGGGCCATCACAGACTTTGACGAGTCAGACTCGTCAAGCGCTTCTTTCGGCGGACGCCGTGCAAGTTACAATTAGATTACATAGTTGCTTCACTCGTTCGACGATTCTCATTTAAAAAAGCACACTGAAAGTAAGAGTTCAGTTTAGCAGAAGTCTCGCACGGTGAATGTTATACTAGCCAATATTTGAGTTTAGTAAAGATTATAAATAATCCCCGTAACATGTATAAGCCGGATGGATTATATGAAAGTGGGGATGATGGTGTAAATTGATGGTGTAGTTCAATTAAGCGAAATTAAATAGTTTTTTTTGTCGCATCAAATTCCATTTAATTCGTCAGTCAAGGGGTTAATTAACTGTTACAGTATCGTCACCATAAACACCATTCACAATTTTAGCCATCTGATGGGAATTTTTGCCTTTATCAAAGAAAAACTGTAAAATATACCGAATATTCTCTTTGTGTTGACTTCTATTTTTAACACCTTGTAACTCACAACTGAATGGACCAAACAAAAAACAGCAAAAGCATTTTTTAGTGTGAAATGTCACCTTGACAACGAGCATAAATTTGAAATGGTTTGATTGATACTTGATGAAGTGTCAAACACTACAGCAATCTACCGAAAAAAATAATGGGTTTATTTTTCCCCAACCTATTATACATTCAAAATTGAATCTATCTCAATATGGTATATCATCTTCTAATCCTTTGTACTTACCTTCACTTTGCTGTTTCATACTGGATGAAGAGCATGATTCAGGCCTAATACAAGGTCCATCTGGATAGTATTTCCGGACTAAACCTTCATCACACACACATCCGTCAATACATATATAAGTACAAGGTAGATATTCCTCTTGGTAATTTGTGCAGTTTCTCTGACACAATGGGTTGGCTTCACACTCAGAATAATGCTCTTGTGGTGGGCACTTTATTGGGTCACCTGCACAAAAACCATTACATGTTTATAAAAATCAACAACATTAAGTTTAAAAATCAAAAACATTATTGTTCCACAACTTCCTAACTATACAATTAAAACTGTTGTTGTTGTCGTGTGCAAGCTAGGCTGGCACTATGGGACGCTGCTTTTTAAAAAATGTTAAAATAAATTAATAACTGCAGAAAATATTTCTTATAAAGTTTATCTCATTGTCATATTTAATTTCTTTAAAATGTTTTGTATTTATTAGCATAAATATTCAACTATGCATATAAATGTTGTTTTTTTCTAGTAAAATACAAAACTAACGTAATAAAATAATCAGCAATTTGCCCCAAATTCTTTTGTTATGTTTCAGAAAATGAGATTATTCGAACAAATTAACTGAAGAGTTATTTTCACAATAAGCAAAACTAACATAAAAATGAAATGAAGTCATATTCTGTTAAATGAAAAGAAAAATAACTTTTCAATTAAAAGCAATTTAATGCTTTTCTCTTCGTATCAGGTGTTTGTTTTCAAAATAATGTGAAATAAAAATTTTCAGGATTTTTTAAATGCGATAAGTACAAAAAGTACTGAAAGTTTCTCATATTTGCAAATTAATTGAAGAAAAACCTAATATAAAAAATATATGTTATTTATTCAGTATTTTTCTAAAATATTAAATCTGAATATTGTCTCAAATCTTGTGTGTATTTATTTCTATTATTAATTTTATAAAGTGATATTTTTACTTAATTGATTTAGTTGCTTATCTTTGATATTTCATACATTTGCTTTGTATTTCATCTTAAATACTTCATCTTGCATATTATATTTACTATATATTTTTAAAGTTTGCAGTTTTTTAAATGAATGCTAAATTAAATGGCTATGGTATCATAAAATGGAATTTTAGTGTTCATAAAATTATTCTTAGATTGATGCATATAAAAATCTACCTAATATAAAGAATTTAAAGGTAATGACCGATAAAAATATTGAGTAAACCAAATCAAAATTTATGAAAATATTTTTATTTAATAATTAAAATGAGACTATTTTGTTACATATCTATAAAATATTTACAATTATACTAAAAGCAAAATTTAAGTTTTCACTCCAACATTTTTACGATTATAGTAAAATATTGAAAGTACTCAAATATCTATTGCTATTTGTTTATTTAAAAAATTAAAGTTAATCAAAAATTTATATTCGAAATTAATAAGCAGTGGTGTAAAATAATTAAGAAACAGTATATAATATTTTACAACATTTTTTAAGCTATTATATTATTCAGATAGCATTTGTAGTTTTTCCTTTAATAATTCGTCCTTTTTTTCATTATCACTGTTTTTTGTTCGCTTTATGTTTCAGTTATCTCCCTAATTTGAACCTTAATGGTGTAAAATTTTTTGATTACTTTAAATCATAAAATTTAAATTAATGATTTCATAAAAGACTACATGTACTCAAAAAGAGAATTATTTTCTATGTCAAAAAATATTACTAATGTTATTGGACAATGAAAAGATCTATGTTTTTATCTAATATAGCCATTATATAAAAGTAAAAATATCTTGTTAATGTTCGGAATTATGAGCATTTATCTTAGTGGTTAAATTTTCAATTATATTATAATTCTTCACTATATGCAATACTGGGTGACAGATTTATCCTGTTGACAAAAAATATTGTATTTAAATACATGGAAGTTATTTAAAAAAAACTAACTTTACTTAAGTTATTTGCTACTTTAATATAACATATTTAAGTATTTTTAAAATGGCCCCCTTGGGCATCGATACAAAGCCTTAGGCCTCTTTTACCACTAGACGACTTTTATGGAACGATAAAAAGTCGTCCGATATTTATTGTGAGAAATTATTAAAAAAGTACCAAATATAGACTGATCCCCTAAAAAAATGTCATTTCTCAGTGTGAAAGAGAGCAGTCTATTGTGTGGTTTTTTAATAAATTCTCCCGGTAAAATATGGCCGAGCTGGTAGCCGAATGGTTAGCGCTCTTGCCTTCGGTTCATCAGTTCGTGGGTTTGAACCCCACCTAGGGCATGGATGTTTGTAGTGGTTCGGAATCCACCTTAAACCGTAGGTCCCGGTCTAATTAGCCCTCATGTGCAAAAAGTGACCGTTGAGCGACAAACCTTTCCCTTTTCCCGGCAAAATATCGGCCGACTTTTTATCGTACGTTAAAAGCCGTCTAGTGTGAAAAAGGCCTTATGCGTCGCTTAAAGTTTCATCAGGCATTACTTTAGTCCATTCCTTCTAAAGAGTGGCATTCCAAACTTCGATGTGTCTTAGAGAATACTCTTGATTGCAGAATAGATTAAACATTACAGGGTTAAGTCAGGTGAATAGGGGGACCATATTCCCACAGCTATGAAATCTAGAAGATTTGCTTGACACCAATCTTGTATTGCTTTTTCTCTATGAGAAGGGGCAGAATCTTGTTGAAGAGCACAAATGCTGTTTTTAAAATGTTTTTGGGCCCCAAGGAAGTAAAACCGATTGTAAACTATCATTGCTGTACATGGTCTTGTTCATTTTGACACCCTGATCTATGAAAAACAAAGGAGTCTTTCTAGATTCACAAATGCCTCCCCAAACCATAGTTTTTGCCAACGTTCTACTTTTGTGGAAGTTACAGTATGATCTGATGACCAGTAACGGTCATTTTGTCGATTATACGATTGTTCAATTGTGAAATGTTTTTTTCGTCCGTGAAGATGAAATGCTACCATGCGCTTTTTATCGACTTTTGAAGGAGAGCTCGACATATTTGAAACCGTGTACGCTCATTTTGCTCAGCAAGTTTCTGTGCTTTTCAAAGTTTATATGGCTAAAATCTAAGTTCTTCTTTTTCAATTTGTTTAACTGATTCTCTATTTGCCCCAATTTCTTTATCTATTTTACTGATTGAGTTTTCGGTTAGTTATTTTCTTGATAATTTTGCGAATTTCATTTCTATTCACAATTTTTTTTCTGGGTCTATCACCATTATGGCCAAGCTCTAAGAATCGTTTTATAGTACGTGATACTGTTTTTCAGTGGATATTCAGCTTCCAGGCAATCTGAATTTTCTTTAATCAACCTCAAATCAAAAAATTATTTGTCGTCGTTTGTCCGACATATTTTTTCAAACAAGGAAATAAAAACTTTCTATTGTTTTTACTAACATTAAGTTCTCTTAAACAAATGAAATTATTATAAAAAGTGGTGTACAGGAATTAAAACAATCAAAAGTAGTAGAATTTTGTCAACAGTATTATAGCGGTCACCCTGTATTTCACAGAATTTGAGTTTGAATAATTGCTTTTTAATCAAAAGAAATTATTCTGTAAAACTCCTAGATGTTAAAAAGAATCTCATACAAAATATTTATAATGATTCAAGTTACTCATTAAATAATTATTTCCTGTCCCACTAAATAATTACGTATACGATTCACAAATTTTGCATCGGTAAAAATCAGAAAAAATATGAAAGCTATCCTCAGGATCAAAGATATATTAATTCCACTGTATTGTTTAAAAATATCATAAAATCTTTGTTTGAAAGTAACTGGTAAATTATATTTCGATTTCCAAGAAATCTCTAAGTCGTCACGTAGATAGTCAATAACATTTTCAGACTATAACTGTCAAGCATAACCTCATCATAAATTTTGATGATATTAATAGAAATGAGGAAATTAGTCAATAAACTTTATGCACTCCTTTCAGGTGAGCTGGTGTAGAATTGTAATCTTGCAGCTGATAAATAATATCATTTAACTTTACATTAATAATTTTTAATTTTCGATATTTAAAACAGTAAGGAAAATAATGGATTTAATAGTTTAATATAAATTTTATTTCCAATGTTTTAGAAATAATTTAATACACCTTTGAAAATATTGCTTTCATTATTACTATTACAATAAAAAAAAATTAAAATTATGATTTTTTTTTTGGATTTATACATTTATGAATTATTTGTTGAAGGAAAATCATCATAGCTAAATTATTTAAATCCTCTTAAATCATTTGAATAAATATTTTAATCTGATTTTGTAAGATAATATTTTGAGGCTTTTTAATCTGACTAAAAACATGACTGAATCATTTTCAAATGAAGTTGAATATTCTTGAAATCTAGCAACTAAAAATATAATATCATAATTAGTTTTTCTATTAATTTTGTACCGTTATTAATTATAGTCTTTTACGATTCTAAAAATAATAATTATAGTAAAAATTCTATTAATTAGAAACCTTAAACACTTTTTCTGGTGAATTAGTGTAAACTTGTGTTGTATAAGTTGAAAGAAAATTATAACAATTAAATTATGTCAAACAACTCAAGCAAGAATATATACAAAACATTTAAGCATAGGTTGCAGTAAAAGTATATTTAAATCTAAAAAAATTAAACTAAACAATGAAATAAATAAAAGAAAAAGACATTTTTAATATAACTATATAAAAATTTCTTACTATGTTCAAGAGAAGTTGAGTATCCATGTAATCTGACCACTAGAAAAATAATATCACAATTATTTTTTCTATTAAATTTTTAATTATATTTAATGCTAATCACTTAAAAGTAGAACTATTTTAAAATTATGATAAAGTCTTAAAATTATGATTATTTTAAAATATAAAAACAAAGCAATAATTTGTATTTATTTTATATTTTTTATATTTTTATCTTTATTATTTATTTTTATATTTAATTTTTATTTTTATGATAAAATTTTGTAATTATTTTTATTATTATAAAAGTATAATTAAATAATATTTTTATATTGAATTATATAAAATAAAAATATAATAAACACTGTTAATTATAATAAATTTTTAATAGTAATAAATTTTTTATGGTGAAATGGTATAATCCTGAGACGAATGAGCTGAAAAAGAATTATAACAATTAAATTTTGTTAAATCACTTAAAGAATGCATTACTTATAAATCATTTAAGTTATTACTGCAAAAAAGATGTTTTACACATTTAATATAACTGAAAACACTTCTTATTGTTTTCAGATGAAGTTGAGTATTATGTAATCTGCCCACTAAAAATATCATCAAAATTAGTTTTTCTATTAACTTAGTGGCTGTATTAGATAATATTTTATCAAAATCTCATTTTAAAAAGTAAAAATTAAGTAATAATTTCAGAAAAATATTATTAATTCAGAATATTTTTCTCTCTTTTTAAGTGAGTCGGTGTAAAACTTGTGATGAATAACCTTAAACAAAATTATTGCAATTATATTATTTTAGATTTTAGGAATTGACTATTATAGACAATTCCTTTAAGCTAATATGGTAATAAAGCTATTATAAGCTTTTTAATTTAATAAAGACACATTACTTACTATCTTCAGAAGAAGCTGAATAATCTTGTAATCTAGCCACTGTAGAAAAATATTATTATTATTAGTTTTCCAAAAAACTTTATGTATAATGATTATATAATGATTATCAATTGAAATCTATTTTTAAAATAAATAAAAATATAATAATTTAAACAAAAACTATTATTAAGTTAAAATAATACTTACTTTTTTCTGGTGAGCTAGGGTAAACTTGTGATGAATAAGCTAAAAAAACACATTTATTAATTAGTAAAAAATTTATTTTTACATAGATAATTATATAAATTTTATTGTAAAAATTATAGTAATATTTCCTTTATTAATTTATAAAAATATTTATTACTTATAATAGTTGTGACTATCCCCAAATTCGACCAAAAAATATTATGATCAAACCTATATGAAAATTAGCTGCTTCCATTTTATTTAGTCATTAAAAAGAAGAAACTACCTGAAGGGCATTCAAACGGAAATATGCAATCCCCACGTGGTCCTCTTACGTAACCCGGAAGGCAAAAGCATCCAACAACGCATCTCTTGTCACATGGTCTATCATAGATTTCATAATTGGTGCAATTATCTGGACAATTTGTTCCACAAGTATCATAGTACTCTTGCTCCGTACAATCTTCTGGTTTTTCTGAAAATAATTATTTTTAGAAATAATGCGAGTTTTAATGAAAAAAATAGTATAGCATAACATTTATTCAGAATATTAACTTATTGTTAATCTGTGGTTTAGGTACCCCTTTCTCGCCAAATGGGCGTTAGACACGGAAAGCGTGGTAACCCTGACTATTTCCTCCTAAATGCACTCCTTGTGGCAATCCTGCCTTTTTTGTTAAATTTTGTTACACAATTATATGTGTATTTTTGTTAAACAATTCGTAAAAAAAACTATTGTTTTTGTTTTCGCTGCCATACCAACGATGAAATTCGTTAAAAACAAAGATTTCGGTTTCGTCGCCATAGAAACGCTGTTTTTGCGTAGTGTCTCTCGGAGCATTCAACTCCGCGAGACAACACGCAAAAACGTGCCAGTTGGCGACTTTTTGAAAATGCGCCAAGCAGGGGACCCAAAGCACATTTTTACCTAACTTATTTTATAAATTGAATATTGGGAGTAGAAAATGCATAACTATGTAAATAAGGATTAATTAGCATAAAGAAAGCGTTAGAAAATTTATTGAATCTTATGTCTACAAAAGAAGATACTTTTAACCAACAATAATGGTAACAAAACTTTAGGTGTTAAATAATATCATTGAAATCAAAAAACACATTTTATGGCAGTTTCATTTGAGGTTTTAAATAGGTAGAGAACACTGGCAGTGATGATGAAGGAAATAGTGTGGTAAAAAGAATAGGAAAATGATCGTTGGTATTGAGGAAAGAATGAGAAATATTTTCTGTTTTGACAGTTACAAAAAGTTGTCTATTAAAATAAAATTTTTTGTCCAAAGTGGAAATTTTTTGAATACAATAATATTAATAAGTTAGTAACATACTAATCATTCCGTTAAAAGGACTGGTGTGAATAAGCTCAATAGATTACATCTGGATCAAGATTTGGTTTAATAGAAAGTTCTGAATTACAAAAAATAAAATAAAATCCTTACAAAGATTCTTTATTTTGTTTCCACATGTGGTTAACTATTCCCATGAACCCAAAATGTTATTATTTGTTAACAATGCTCAATTCAGATTATATCATGAATAATTATTTCACTGAACTTATACATTATCTTAGTCAAAGATATTTTCAGTATTTATTTAAAAATAGTAAAACAAATCCACAACAACATTTCAGATCTTTATTGAATACATTTGATAGCACTTCACTGGAAACACCGTTAAATATTTTGTTATTCAGCAGTAATATCTTTTAGAAAGTAATTTGGTACTTATATTTTATGATAAATTTTATAAAGGTCTAAAATATAATATCTAAATATTTGAATTTGAGGAAAAAGTTAGTTGAAGGAACTTTAATGTAGTAACATTCCGGTTTATTAACATTAATTCAATCGATTGATGTTAGATATCATTGTCAAAATCAATGAGAAAATAGATTTACTAAAATTTCGCAAACAAATGGTAATGAAATTTCAAAAATAGGATCTTTTACATAAAAACTTAGACACGAGTCTATTTGCTAACGTGACTTATAACTTACATATGATAATACAAAAATAACCAGATGTAATTTTCTTTTAACACTACAAGTCACATCAAGAATAAATTAAAATGTTAAAACAATAAATTAATTCTCATATAGGACAAAAAAACTAATATTAATTTGCCAAGAGGAGAGTTATTTATTTAAACACATTTATTAATATCTCTTTGTATTTACTGTTTCTAGGACATTGATCTGGCTTTATACATCTTCCATCAGGACCTCTAATAGTTCCTTTCTTACAGGTGCAACCAGGTAAGCAAATTAAATTGCACTTTCTCATACGATCTTCATAGTTGTCACAGTCGTCTGGGCAAGAACTGACACACACAGAAAAAACTTCATCTTTTCTACAAATTGTAGGAATTGGAAGAATATCTGAAATTTCATCAAAATTCTTTATAAAGTATATATATATATATATATATATATATATATATATATATATATATATATATATATATATATATATATATATATATATATATATATATATATATATATATATATATATATATAGTTACTATATAATTACAGTATATACAGAATTACAATGAAGAGAAAAAATAATTAATATTACAAAATTATTAAAGTTTTATATTTTAGTTTACTGATCTATTTGCAATAATTTCTGTTATTTAGATACAAATTTGATGTTATGCAACTCATATTACAATATTTAAACCTATACAATACTATTTATCTAATATCCCATTTATCTAATAAAAAAATGAAATAATTAACGCAATTATATACCTATAAACTTTTTAGATTAAGTATACATTTTTTGTAATGATCAAATAAGAGAATAAATTATATTATAGATAAAAAAATTTTGAATTATTTTAAAAAATTATTTAATAAACCCTTAAAAATTCTTCACATCCTTAATTCTAATTTAATCCATATATATATATTAAATATTTTGATTTTTACTATTTAAATTTAAAATAAATTTTATTTCATTGTGAATCGGCAATAAACTCCATAATGAAATACGAAAAAGTTATTTTCTCAGAAATAAAGATATACTTTACTTTTAAGCTCCTTTTTCTTATCTTTCTTTTTTAAAAACCATTGTGAATTTAGGAAAAATATTACATTCTCCAAAAGTGAATTATTTTCAACAGTTATGATTTACTTTAATGCACAATTATGATTCCTTTTTCACTTTCACAATTCAAAAGCAAAAAAATTACCATTTTGTTTTTAAAAAAAAAGTAAACATTATTATGCAGAACATTTTAAATGATGAAACATGAAAATTTTGGCTGAATGGTTATTTTAAGTTTCTAAATTTAAAATTAAAACAATTTATACATCGATGTATAGATCGCGCAAGACTTTTTTGACAAATTCTTAAATTAAATAAGGGTCTACCATATCTTGAAAATTACTTTTTCTTATTACATTTTCGAAACTAAATTTTCTGGTTTTTTTATTAATTCAGAAAAAAGTAAAGTGAAATTCATATAGATTTGTAATACTAAACAACATAAACTAAGTATATTTTTTGTTATCTACCCAGAATAAATATATATGAATTTTTGATTACCCTATATATGAAACATTAATTAGTAATATTCCTTTATTACTACAATAAAATGGAAACATAATACACTTGCCTTTAAGTGAATTTAATATGCATTTTGTTAAATGGATTTTAATATATCATTGAAAAATAATTCAAATATTTTCTACAATATAATTAATTCTTGGAAAAATAAACATCACAAAATTTTATCAGTTACTAAAAACTCATTATAAATTTTGCATAAAGATAGTTCTCTATCATAAAATAAAAATTCCGGTATAAAATTCAGAACAGAATTTAGATTTAAAATTACTAAAGCACAAAATTTATAAGCACAAAAATTGGGGTTTAATCATCACAAATCAAATATATTTTTGTTAATATAAATAATGTGTGTGTTGATATATATCAAAAAAACATAATCAACAATATTCAATATAAGTATAAATTTTTAAGCATTTAACAGTATAATTAATAAATATTTCATTTTCAAACTAAAAAATTGTAATAAACAATCGAAATATATCATTTAAAATTTGCCATATCATTTATAATGATTCAATACTCCAATCTAAAGATTTCTTTTAAGTAAAATAAATCACGATGGGTATAAGAAAATAAAATGTTGGAATAAACTACTAATTTAATTTCAAGTTTTATTCACTCATAAATTCATAAACTTTAGGATATATGTGAATTTACCTCCAAAAGTGTCCAACTTTTCTGGACACTCAGAAACCTCTACGCATCTTCCGTCAGAGTCTCTTACGTATCCTTCCTGACAAACACATCCGGGGAAGCAAACCGCAGGGCAAACAATTGGCTTATCGTAATTGAAACACTGCCTTTGGCAAGAAGGAAATGCTCCACATAAACTTAACTCCTCATTTTCCGCACAAGTCATAGAATTCTCTAAAATAAATTTTAATAACATGAATATTTTAATAAATTATACATAATGAAATTTTAGCAAATGAATAAGTTTTGATTACAGTTCTTATCATTTTTAACATAACTCAAAATTATATATATATATATATATATATATATATATATATATATATATATATATATATATCTATATATATATATATATCTTTATTTATTTTTATATATATATATATATATATATATGTATGTATGTATATGTATATATAAATATATATATTTATGTATATATATATATTTGTATGTATATAATTATTATTATTATGATTACTGTATTAGAAATTTAAAACTTTTTATTTGTTATTAAAGTAGATGATCTAACATAAATATATATTACATGAAGTCAAAAATAATTTTAGATTTTAATGATCTAAAGCTGGTAGCATCTTCTATACAAAAATCAATTGGAGGAAAAACTACTGTTTAAAGTGGATTTTAAATTCCTATACAAACATTTACATCCAAGATGGAAAAATGAAATCTATAGGCCTTTTATTTGGAGACCCAAACTCTAATTCTTCAGTTGAAAACATGACTTTCAATAATTTGAAAAACAAGATAATAAATTAATTTTACAAAACTTTTAATATAAATTAGAATCTATATATAAAAGGAGTTATTGTTTTCATTTTTAAAAATTTATAACAAACATTAAGAAAATTATCGGGGTTATGTACTAATAATGCTAGAAATTATTAGAACTTTACAAATTAGAATAAAATTACAAGATTTATGAGTTAAAAATTTTGAATGGAATACTCAAAGTATTTTCATCAAATATGAATAATATATATTGATAAAATTATAAATAAAGTATCATTTAAAAATATCATTTTGATCAAACATGTTAAACTTTATGAAACAATTATATAATAAAAAGACCCACAAGTATACTTTAAATCTATTTAAATTATTCACCAAAGTTTTAATTTAAGAAACTCAAGGGTATTCAAAGTGGTTTATTTTACCTGTAACTACCGACATGTCGCTAGGACATTCAGAAATAATTACACATCTTCCGTCGGGTCCTCTGACGTATCCTTCTCTACAGACACATCCAGGGTAGCACACTTGAGGACAAACAATTGGCTTGTCGGTATCAGAACATTGTCTTTGGCAAGAAGGGTGTGCGTCACATGAACTAAATTTTTCATATTCGGAACATTTCCTTGAGCCCTCTAAGAAAAAAAAAACAAACATTTAATTTATGAATTTGTTGACACGGAGTTTGATTGCATTTCATCTTTAAAAATTTATAAATCACTGTATCAGTGAACTTTTTTATACGCATCTAATGTAGTATAATACATCATACTTTTTAATGCAAACTGTAGCCAGAAAAATTGGTGAATGAATTTGTATTTCAAAAATAGTATTATACAGCATTAAATGTAATTTACTGTCCTTCAAAATAACCTCCGTGGGTGGTAATGCACTGTTTGGAATGAGTATATAAGTTCTGGAAACCTCAGTAAAACAGTTTTTTCGGAATATCTTTCTGCTCAATCGTTACATTGCGTTGAATGTCGGTGCTGTCCGTAAAGCTCTTTTCTTCTACGGCTGACTTCAATCTGGGAAGAGAAAGAAGTCTGCAGGTGCCAAATCAATTGAATAAAGGGGGCGGGAGTAACCAAGTGTTACAACTCCTTTCGCGGCCAGAAACTGTCTTACAACCAAGGTGGTGGGTGGCCGGGCATTATCGTGGAGAAAATTTCAGAAGCCACGAACATCACCCGTATTCAACGTAGCGTGACGATCGAGAAAAAACTATTTTACAAAAGATTGTAGCATTCCAAAAGAACTGTTTTACAAAAGATTCCAGAACTTAAATGTTCATTCCTAACAGTGCATTACCATCCCTGGAAATTATTTTGAAGGACAGAAAATAGTATTTGTTGCTGTAAAATACCGTATTTTAAATAAAAATTCATTCATCTAACTTTCTGGCCACTTGTTTGTATAATATAAAAGCATTTTCAGTAGACTTCATTTATGTACTATTATTTATCGTAAGTCCAATTTTTGATATTCAGAACATAAACTTTATTATGAATGGTTTCATATTTTACCTGTGTGCACATTAAATCAAAGTTGTTAAACAAGTCTTTCATTCTCTTGATACATTTTCGAATTAAATTTTGATACTTTCAATTGCTTTAAATTGGAAGATATTTTTCTATTAAAAATTCTAAATTGCATTAAATAAAATGCTCCATACTGCCTATAAAATGGCAGACCTTAATTTATATTAAAATTCTTCCTTTAAATTAATTAATGGAAAATTTTGGCAAGTGTGTATGGGCTTTATTTTTACTATAACAAATTAGTAACAATCCATATATTGACTGAGAACTTCGTTAACTCTATCTATAAATTAATTTAATAAACCAAAAGTGAATTTCAATTAAATGAATAATACATTTCCTTAATTCTGGTTTGTTTCATTTTTCTCAATACAAATGCATTATACATATGTAATACTTTTCACCAATTTTTCATTATTTTCTATTTTTATAAATTAATCGATAATTTGTAACAAGAATTTAAACAAAATAATAATTATAAAATAATTGCACCTCTGGAACCCACTCATTTTGATTACAGAAACAAAGGAGATATCTTAGACAATTTCCTGAATAATAGCCAAATATTCCCCTCTGTGTAAATACACTAAAGGACCTTTCTTCAGACCAATTCCCAGTTATTGGATGCCTGGGAACCAACAAAATAATAGAACAAAAATACCTTTATAGAACAAACTGGGAATTATATTACAACATTCCACAGGATCAAGCCTAGAAAAACAATGAAGAAAACCAGCAAGTACATCATAACATTCAAAATAAAATTTCTGACGACATAAGAATTTTAACCTGAAAACATAGTAAATGCAAAAAATTCTGAAACTAAAGCAGTAAAATATCACAAAAATTACCTAAAAATATAAGGAAAATTATAAAAGAAAGAAACAGAACAAGAAGAAAACTTCAAAAAACCCTAAATCCACGATCTAAAACAGAAGTGAATAAATTGAACAAACAAATTAAAAAAAACTTTGTGCTGAAATTAGAAATGAAAACTGGAAACAAAAAGTATAGATAACTTAACAACTGAAAATAACTCTATCTGGACTTTTGCCAAGCAATTAAAAAGGAAGAAAATACAAAATAACAGACTTCAAGGTCAAAATGGTTATGTCTACTCCAATGAAGAAAAACTTGAAATTTTCTCAAATTCACTGTATAGCCAATTCACTCCAAATCCTGATATTAACAAAACATTTACTCAAATTGTAGAACAAAATGTTGACTACTTCATCAACTACAACCAACCTAGAGCAACTATAACTCCTACTCACATAGATGAATTAATTGAAATAGTAAAAAGACTATTTCAATTAATTCATCTATGTGGTGACAGGTGACCAAAAAGTCACCTGGAAGTGATAAAATATCCAATTCCCTAATCAAATACCTTCCAAAAGATTATCTTACAAAACTTGTCAAAATTTTCAATGTTTGTATGAAATACTGTTACTTTCCCACCATTTGGAAAACTGCTGATGTAATATTATTTCCTAAACCTGGCAAAGATCCCAGAAAAGCTGAAAATTATAGACCCATAAGTTTGTTACCCACAATAGGAAAAATTTTCGAAAGAATAATTTATAACAGAATGAAACCTTATTTTCACACGTTACCAAATCAACAATATGGATTTAGAAAAAATCTCTCAACAGTTAAGCAATTAATTAGAATAATTTAAATTTTTGGAGACAATCTTCATAGAAATTTATATACAGCTATGGTAATGTTAGACGTGTCAAAAGCTTTTGACAGAGTATGGCACAAAGGGCTCATCCAAAAATTAATTAATATAAATATGGACACAGATTTAATATTAATATTAAATTCTTATCTTACTAACAGGCACTCTCAAGTTACTCACAATAATCAAAGCTCATTAACAATGAAAATAAATGCAGGAGTACCCCAAGGAAGTATCTTGGGGCCTATCCTCTACCTCTTCTTCACATATGACTTCCCCATGGAGGAAACCACGAAAATAGCCTTTTACGCAAACGACACGGAGCTCTTAACAGAATCTAGCAATCCGAATAATGCAATTCATAAATTACAAACAGCACTTTATCCTAATGAAGAATGGTGCACATGCTTGAGAATTAAAATAAATGCAGAAAAGTCACAACTTATTATGCTCAAAAGAAACAAAAGGAATAAATTTGAACACAGGAACAATAATGGACTAATACTAATTGGCAAAGAAATACCTAAAGTCTACTCAGCAAAATATCTAGCATTAATGTCAACTAGCGACCTAAGATGGTCAAAGCATATCGATAATGTTATTACTAAAGCCACACAAGCTTATGGCTGCCTGAAATCAATCATTGAAGAAAAGTCAAACTTATCATTTAAACTTAAAAGACTACTTTACTTATCTATGATATGTCCAATTATAACTTATGCATCCTCAATCTGGATTTTTAACAATAAAAAAGTCAAAAAAAAGTCAAATCCTTCCAATACAAGATACTAAGAAAAATCACAAATGCTTCCTACTTTATCAGAAATGAAAATATCGCTAAAGTTTAAAAATTGATGACCTTGCTGATCATATTAGCAAATTAAATAAGAAATTCTCCGAAAAAGCCCAGAATTGCGAGGCTGCAAACTTGAAAGAAATATTTAATTATCAATATCTAGAAGAAGACTGTAAGTATAGGCCAATTGCGAAATATTTTCTGAAAGAAAAAGAAAGCGAATAATGTATATAGTGTATATAGTTTTCTACCTTGTATTATTTAACCGGAATTATATTTATCCCAGATTTTTCAATTTTGTGTGAACACACTTTACTAAATCTGAAGAAAATATTTTATTATTTTATTTCTTCTTCTCACTGCGAATTCTCATTTCTGGAAACCACACCCATTAATGAAACTCTCATAACTGATTGGCTATCATACGCATTCAGGGTCGCGCTCTCCGTGAGTAAAGATATGTTTTTCTCCTCCAGGAGCTATTACATATGAAGAAGTGAGTGCCTGCTAAGCAGGCCCAAACTTTGTTAAATATATTAGATCCAAGATCCAACAGGAATTTAAGATTTTATATAGTGTTAAAAGTATATGTAACTTTTAGAGGAAAAATATAATAAAATTCATATTGATCATTAATTTTGTTTTTACACCTCTCAAAGAAAATAAGATTTGCTGAAAAATAAGTACACATAAAAAATAATAAAAGTAATACCTAATCTACCGTAAACTATTGAATACAAAATTTCTAATAGTTCTCTATGTTAAAAAGTAAGACTTTAAATATAGAAAGGTAACATATTAAACAAATTAAAAATATTGATCTTACAGAAAAAAACTAATAATGGAATATTGCTTATAAGCTTCTTCTATAAGGTCATTATTTTAATAACAAAACATATATATTTCTATTCTAATGCATATATAAGAATGAAAATATTTATTTTTGTTGGGTCTAGAAAAAACTTTTATTTTGATGAAATACAAATAAAACTGAATTCATGATAGTTCCTCTGAATAGAAATAAATCCTATCTATCAACATTATCACGGTTGCTTAGTTACGGTATGTGACATGATTATTCTGGTTTTTATTTCCAATATAAAATTTTTCTTATAACGATACATTGAGACATTGAATATATATTTCAATAAGCCATAACTTTTCGCGATACGTTTTTAACATTTATATAGATGAATTCAAATTGGTCGGCTATAAATCAGCCTCCGAATGTTCTAGAAACGTATGGAACGATACACTATAAAAAAAATACAACTATGCCTTGTAGAGATTTTAGAAGTTAAATTTTAGTTTTTATTATATTTCAGTTAATGTTTACCTTAAAAAGTGAGAAAAAGTATTTGAAATGAATTAAATTTTCATCATACATCAGAAATATATCCTTATAGAATATGTTTTTACTACTTAATTTAAATAACTATAAAATTTAAAATATAAAGAATGATAAATGGTGAAAAAAATATCTATTACTATTTAGAAATGGAATAATGAAATGTAAGAGCACCTTGTACACTATATAAGTCGTTAGATGCAGAACATCTGGAAATTTGTATGCATTTCCCATCAGGCCCTCTAACGTACCCTTCATCGCAAATACATCCAGGATAGCATATCATTGGGCAAACGATCTGTTTGTCGTAATTGGTGCAGTTTTTCTGACACTGTGGATATCCATCGCATCTACTGTAATGCTCATTTACTGGACATTTTTCTTCTGGAAATAAAAAAAAAAACTTCATAATACTATTACACAAAAAAGTAATGTTCTTATATTACTTAAAGTATAAATTTAAGACTAAAATTCTCATAAATTTACAAATAAATGATAATTTTGATAGCCCAGGTATTTTCCTTATTATACGCGGATAAGTTTAAAACTGTGAGCATCGGTTTTTTTACGGAAATGAAATGTCACATCAGGTAAAAGACAAAAATGGAAAACAGATATATTTCCTTGCAGTATATTTTTTAATATTTTTTGCTTCGTATACCTGGGGTTCCAGAAATGTTTCGTATAATTCGAATGTAAAAAATAAATTTTGAAAGTCATTCAATATTGGATGATAATAAGGTGATAAGGAATTTAAAAAGTATCATCAACGAACATAACTTCGGTAAAATATTTCAGAAACTTTTTATATGAATATTCTTAGACTAAACTATTAACTATGGTCTGATAATTTACAAAAGAAAAGCTACAAGTCTAATCCTTCTGCCACGAGTTCTTATTCTTGCAACCCATTAAGACAAAGTTCGAACAAAAAGTGTGTCGTTTTATTACAGACAGCAGAAGAACAACAAAAATTACATCACTTAAGGATCATCAAGAAATATATTTGAAAAATTATTAGTCTGTAGTTTAACGTTTGGACAAAGGTTAGCAATCTTTGGCCCATGATCCTTTTCTGGCTGCCTTATAACCCTATCTAGCCCACAACAAAAATTCAAACCAAATTAAATAATACCATTTGTATTTTAACGCAAATTATGAACTAGTGAGAAAGAATTTAAAGATTTTATTTACTAAGATACAATTTAATAATCCTGCCAAGCAGTTATTCATCAATGCTCCAAATATCCAAGTTTTGCCTCCCATGACATCCATATTCATTGGATACCTTCTCACGTGGGCCTATTTGGCAATGAACGTGCTGACCAGTTGGCTAAGGGCGGTACTCCTTCTAGCCTCTCCAGATTTGACCCTCACTTTTTTAGAATTATTTTCTCTCCTTTAAACTAATGTCAACAAAGATTGAATTGTCCCTCCAATTCACAACTGGTATCGTCGCAAGCGTCCTGGTCGAGCCCTTGGCATGCAAGTGTCTCGTGATGAACAGACCGCTACCTATAGATTTGCCAGTGCTCATACTAGGAGTCTCACTTTCAGAGGGCAAATTAAACTCTTACCAACCTGTACGAAATGCAATTCCAGCGAAGCTAGTCCTCAGCACCTA
Organism: Latrodectus elegans; assembly: GCA_030067965.1. Taxonomy (NCBI): domain Eukaryota; kingdom Metazoa; phylum Arthropoda; class Arachnida; order Araneae; family Theridiidae; genus Latrodectus; species Latrodectus elegans. The sequence continues at coordinate 46,981,318 of CM057818.1, read as the reverse complement.
CTTTATTGCCCGGATTTCACTATGGAAGAGTTTCTCGAGAGACCTCTCATTTTCCTCGATTTTTTTAAGGCTTACGGCATCATGGATCTGATATAGCTCCGCTATATTAGATGGGATTAGTAACAACAGCAACAAGTTTTACAAATTTCTTTCAAAAACAATTTAATATTACCTATCTAGAACCTCAATATACAATTATTGCTTTCTTTTAATATTCGTTTTTCAAGGAAACATTTTAATTATAAATGACGATAAAATCAGCAGTTAGGATAATTTTGCAAATTCAATACCTAGCAGTAGGAATCTCAATAAAAGAGATTTCATAGGAAGATATAAGTCACCACAGTAATAAAGACAAAATAATGCCTAAGTAATAAAAACATTTAAAATTTCTAATCATTTGATGTCATTTATTGTAAATTATATTATATATTTTTAATGAACATTATAAATGTTTTTAATATCTTAACAACAAACATTTTTCATTTAGAAAGTTTTTAAACTAGTGTTTTAAAATTAAAAACAATTTCTATACAATAAATATTTTAAATATTAGGTAACTTAACTGCAATACATTTTAACCACAAATATGAAATGCATGAAAAGATAGAATTAGTGTAAAATGTGTTAAGGAATTTAGACTCTTCCCAAAACGTTTTATCATTTTTAAATGTTTTTAAAAAGAATATTCATTATTTACACTAGTAATTCCACTTGGTAATTCCTTTTAAATCATCATTTCATTTACAAAACCATGATTATTTTGAACAAATCTTATAAATTAAATACCTTTTTAAAATAGGGAAATATTTTACAAAAACAGTAAAAGAAAACAGTATGAAATATTTATTTACATTTAGAAAATGAAGTATTTATTTATGTTTTTAAAGGAAATTAAAGTTAACTTAAGGTCAATTTAATTCCTTAAAAATGTATGCATTATAGTTTAATTGAACTATAGATTCATTTTAAAGAAATGAAATACTTATAAACAACATTTTTTTAACCACAAGATTATAGGTAGTTTTAATTACTATTGTTTCCAAAGCAACAACTTCTTGAAAAAATAACAGATATTAAGCAAAGCTAGAATTATTTTTGTTGATGAATCTGTTATAGCCGAGGATACCTATAAGTTTACATTAAGGGAATACAGATTATTGAAATTTTTATGTTTTGTTCAAAAGGAAGTAGGTGTCTCAAATAGTGAAGGTTAGACTGTAATTGTGCTTGCAGAAAGACTTCAAAAATATCCCATGCACGAGACAAAGCTTTACTTTAATGGGCAGCGCTTAAAGAATCACTTCGTAATTTCATATAACTCAAAGCAATAATTTCTATCTATGGTTGTAGATTCATCTATATCGTATACAAAATATGACTGTAATATTACAACAAAGTGCGAAAACAGATTTAATATTTACTTTGAGGAAGACAACAAGACGATGGTAAAAAACTGGTTGGCAGCAAACGCCTTTGCAGGTAATTCATAATACAATCTTCAATAGACTGATTCTTCTCAAACAAAACATATAATATTTTCTCTTAGAGTGTATTATTTGATGGCATTCTGGGATAATATGGTTTGAGTTATTATTAAATTTAATAAGTTTTCCTACATATTCCAAATTTTGGGATTCTAAAATATGATTCCTCGAACAAAACAAATTATAGATTCTGCAACATATTTGAAGGTATGTATTTCAACATTCACTTGTCATTTGGGGGGAATATACAAGCCTTTTTCAGACATAACAGCTTCTTCCTTCATAATTCATTTCGCCTAATTGTCGTTTGCAAACGTTAGTGACTTGATAATGCCATTTTTCAAAGATAAATGACGACTTAATTTCAGCAGTGTAATACGGCTTTAGGAAATGAAATAAGATATAAAATAATGTATATGATTCAATTACATACGTTTTCGTTTTTATTATAAGGCATTTGGTCGATTTTTATTTTATTGGTTTTTAAAGCTTTGTCGCAGTTTTCAGTACACTTTATCGTTCACGTCTCATTGGATGTTTCAGAAAAAGTTTCACAATAATATTGAATAATTATTCTATCCACTGATGGAATATCAAAGAATTACGTATTGAAGTTTCTTTCTTAACAATGACGTTTTTGCAAAGGTTAACATAATTTAAAAGTATTTTGATTCAATAAAACCTAATGAATTTACGTATTTAATTTACCTTAAAACTTTTAATTTTCATTTTCAAATAATTCTAAACATAACTAATTCGTTCAGTGGCAGGAAAACATTGTTGGTGTTCAATACATTGACCAAATTCATCTTTAATGAGATATTTTCGACATATGGTTACGAAAATGCATTATTTACACAGGAGGTAAATTAGGAATATCATAATTTGAGCAATATTTCTGAAAATGAACTTCAAATTTAGAGAACTCCATTTTGGAAGGTTAAATAGTATCACCTGAAAAAACTAATCAACTATAAGAAAATTGTACAATGCTTTTAAAAATCAAAAGATCTTTCTTTCAAAATCACATTTCTAAACCGTAAAAATAAAATAATTAATATCATTTATTTAGTTTTTCCATTAATAATTTCATTTAATCATTTATTTAATGCCCAATCAAATTATATGACGTATACTTCATTAAGAATATTTTCAATACTATACGTCAATTCTAAATTATATAAGCTTAAGAGAAGCTTTAGAAAATATTGAGACAATCTTTATACTAATCATTAAGGTTTTTCTTTTATTTATCAACTTCTCTTTCATAATAAATGTCTTTTATATAGATAAAACTTTTGGAACAAATAATATTCATCTATTGATGACTTTTTCAAATGCTTATGTATAATGTATCATAAAGATGTATTTTTAAATTAGGATTTCTCAAAATTTTATATATTAAAATAAGATTTCTTAAATACCAACATAATACTGAAAAAAAACTAAATGTAAGGAATTTGAGTCATTAATTGTTATTATTTAAAACAAGAAATCACTTTCACGAAATTAAATGGAATTTTCACACACACACAATCTTTAGTTTTTCGTTAAAATCCTTAAGTTGTATTATAGGATATATATGAAATTAAAAAAAATATAATAAAGATTTTTATGTTGATATTATGTGAGCATAATATGTGTATCGTGTAATATTTAAATAATGCTTATAACGATATGCCAAACAATGCTCATAAATATTAAAATGAATAAAACTTAAATTATGATATATTATTATTGCAATGTAAAGGAAGGAGATGAATGTTACACTAAAATTCTAACTAAAATGTTGAATAAAAAATTTTGCAAAATAAAATAAAATATAAATTTATAGTAACCAATTCTTTTATGAATGAAAAAATATTATCTGTCTTTTCCTTTAACCTCTAGTATACTAATAACTAAATTTAAGCAAATTAAAAATTTACTAATGAATCGGTAAAGCATTGCCTTAAAGTTGCAGCTCAGTTAAATCTAAAAATAATTATTAGTTTGGAAATTTTAATTTAAAATCATTTGAATTTTAGACTAGAAATATTTTAACACCGAGAAGAGATATCTTCATTGAAATCGTTTTTGTCTTGTGCCATCTAGGCTGGCATTATGGGGTGAGCTGCTCCACTTTGCCAACTGAACCATATTTTGGTGTGGAGTCCGACTTTCTCAGTACACACATACCATAGGTACCCGTTTATAGGGTAGGCAACCATTCACAACCCATTCATACAAAAAAAAGACAAAGATCACACACGGAAACAGAGAGAGAAAATATTAGGTAGTGGAATAAGTTCGTAGCGTTTTAAAAGACTTTTAAATAAAGAACAATAATTATATCAATAAGTTAATCAATTATATTTTCGACGTTGCTGTTTATTACCTCTTCCCACCTCTCGACTCATTTGTTGATGTCGTTCCGTCAAAAATCGCCTGGTCTGGTTTCAAAGTAGCTGTTGAGCCAGTTTTTAAGGACCTCTTGGTGCACAGGAAAATGTTCGAAAAGAATGCCACAGTCAACAAGGAGCTCTACACTGCATAGCTACACCGCGTGAATGAGGCTATTCGACTGAAAGGACCTGATGGACATGGGAGAACCATGTTCCTTCATGATAACGCCAGACCCCACGTTGCGCAAGTTGTCATAGCCACATTCCAAGAGCTCGAATGGAAAGTCCCTCACCATTCGCCGTATTCTCCGGACCTTGCACAGACCGATTAACATCTTTTCCTCTCCTTGTCAAACCATATTGATTAACTTATTGATTTAATTATTGCTTCTTGTTTAACTAAAAGTCTTTGGTAAGAACGCTAGAAACTTATTCCCTAATCTAATACATCCATGTCCGAACTGGGATTCAAACCCAGGACCTCACTATCTGCAGTCTGTCACTCTGACCGCTATACAGGGTAGACGGCTCTCCATAGAAATAAAGATAATTATTTATAAACATAAAAATGCATTTTAGAAATACAGAAAGTTTATTTCAGCAATTAAAAAGTAAACATACCGGTTGTTTCTTCAGACATAGCTGGGCAGCTGCTGATGGGAGTACAAGATCCGTCATGACCTCTGACGTAACCCTCATCACAGACACACCCTGGAACACATATCTGCGGACATGGGATATCTTCATTGTAATTTGTACAATCCTTCTGGCAATGGGCATAGCACCAATCAGAGTGTTCATGTTCAGGACATTCATCATCGGCCCTCATTGCTATATAGAAGAGAATTTATAATGCGATTCAAACCCGATTCAAATTGATGAACAAGTTGATAAAATTATTATCAATCTAACAATCCTTCATTGATAAGAAAATAATTAATATGTATAACAAATAATAAAGGAATATATAATAAGAAAGTAAAATGCATTTATAATAGTATCAGCTTTTAAAGAAGAAATTTCTAAAACTATTTAGACGATGTAACATCAGAAAAGAGGCGATTGCGTTTACAGTTAAATTCGTCAAAAAAATATAAGAATCATAAATTATTTGGAAGTTTAATATTCAAGATTAAATCATAAATAAAAATTAAATTATTTTGACAGAAAAAATTTACTTTACTGAAACATCTTCTGAAATTTAGATTTATTAAGTAAATTTGAATGCCCCAAAACTAAAAACAATTTATGAAAATATCGTTTCATTGACTTATAAGGGTTTTATGTATTATTAAAAATTATAAACTAATTTTAGTATATTATTTTGAATTATTTTTTAAAATGGGTAATATTTAAAAAAAATAGAAAACTTGATCTTCTTTTCCTAAATTGCAGCATAACAAATAGATTTTAATTTTTTAAAAATAGATTTTTTTTTTCTAATAACTTGAATTATTTTAAATACATATTTGGAGAATTTTTAAGCAATATATATATATATATTTATATATATATATATATATATATATATATATATATATATATATATATATATATATTTATTTATTTATTTATTTATTTATTTTAGTTATATTAATACTGGGCTAAACTGAGTATTACCATCTAAGATCACCAAGCGCAAGAAGTCGCTTAATCTGGTAAAATTTGGTGGTTTTTTCCTCGCCAAAAAATTACCAAAAGCGATTAGTTGCCAAATGTGTCACCAAATATAACGCCAGAATGTCTTGAATCCGCACATCCCAGAAATGCTCGCCACTTTCATTTTGGATTTTTTTATCGGATGTAAAGCGTGGAAATTTAATTCCTATTTTTTCATATTAATTTTTTTATTTCTCTTCGGATGTAGCGCGAAATAAAAATATTATCTTTTATATTCACATTTTTTTTATTTCTCTGTAGATATAATTCCGGAATTTTAATACTGTATTCGTTATGTATTTCGCTATGGATATAGAGCCGTAATTTCAATACTGTCTTTTGTATTCGTTTTTTATTTCACTGTGGATATCGTGCGAAAAATTAAACTCTGACTCTTATATTTATTTTGGATTTTGCTGTGCATATAGAGTGCCGGACGAAAAATGAAGGTAAGTATTTTATTTTAAATATTTTCTGCAGGCATAGAGAGAATTCTTAGAATTATATGTTAAGTATTTATATTTCCAATAATAAACGAAATTATAGAATCGTTATATTTTTTTAAATTATTCTAGATTTGTCTACTTTTATGTAGTAATGATTTCTAACATTCTATCCTAAATCACTGAAATTCCTAATTTTATTTATTTTTTAACTAGTTTTTAAATTTAATTATTTTTGCTACTTTTTTTGCTTTAACTTTAATTATGAAATATTTTTAAATTACTGTTTTCTTATATATCGTTACGCTTAGCAATTTGAAGTCGGGTGAAAACCCCGCTTTATTTACATAGTTGCTATCATTGCTTTAGTATTTAGTGTTAGGTTTAGCCATTAGAAATTTTAATATGATTGTTTTTTCGGTTTTCTTATTTTAGCAATTCGAAATCGGGTGAAACTCCCGCCGCTTATTTATGCCGATTGGAGTCCATTCTGGTCTTCCAATCAATTTCCAATTCATTTGTCTCCTCCTCTTAGCGAAAAATATTTTCACCAATTTCGCCAAGCTGAGACCGTAATACTCAGTTTCATTGCATTTTTTTCTACATCAGATATTAACAAAACTATATGAAAATTTTGAATTTAAAGATAAAAAGAGCTAGCCTTGAATGAACTAACTATTTTCATGTAATAGCAGTAGAATGTTTTTATTATTTTCCTGCAAATGATATAAGTAAGTAAAAGCAAATAATTTTCTTTAGCTTATAATATTAACTTTAGAAGAAGTATGTAGCTTTGATCAAATATTTAAAAATACTCTGGACTTGTGAAATGAGAATATTAAATAACTATATAAAATATGATATAAGCTTTTGAAACACCCATAATAAAATAAGAATAACGCTTTTAAAAAATCTGTCAAATGTTGACTTGTAAGTTATTATTGTAAAATATTATTTATTGTATGATTATACTTGTATAATTGGTGATTTATAATAAGTTTGTAATCAAACTAATACATTTAATCTATTAGATTATTTCTTTTCCTTTGATTTATTTGAGTGATTTTTACTTAATTTAGTATTTTCAGTCCATTGTAAATTTGAGTATTACGGTCCGAGCTTGGTGAAATTGGCGACAAAATGTTTCGCCAAGCGGAGAAGACAGGTATTGGAAATTGATTGGTAACCAAAAATGGGCATAAAGAAATCGGCATTATTTCCCGTCCCCCTCCTAACACTAAATAAGAAAACAATAATAACAACCATGTAAATAAAGCTATTTCAAATTGTCAAGCCAAACGGTATGCAAGAAAACAATAATCGTAATAAAATTTTTTTAAAGATTCTATTTTAAAATATTTTAGTATTATAATTAGAGTAAATAAAGCAGCAAAAATAATAACATTTAATAACATCCAGTTAAAAATAAATAAAATATAATGAATTTCAGTGATTTAATATAGAATATTACAAATCATTACTACATAAAAGTAGGCAAATCTAGAATAATTTAAAAAAAAATAGTGCGTAATACTCAGTTTAGCCAAATATTTAAATATAGACGAAATGGGATTTTTTTTGCTGCTCCAGAATCAGGCTTGTCTCCAAATATTTTACTAAAATCGTCAACCTAAAGTCACCACATTTCTTCGATAAAGATAAATAGCGAGTGACGTTTTGCACATTCAGTTTTGACACATACTTATTAAACCTTAAATATTTTACGTAAAATAAAAAAATATCATTCCAAACTATTCGATATACAATAAATAAAATGGCTCAGTAACAAATCTAAATAATAAATTTAAATTAAAAATAATTAAAAATTGTGACTAAAAATATAGTTGAAAGAAATACATTATTTTAGTTTCCAAGGCTATCTCATGTCATTTAAAATCCTAATATAATATTAGTCATTATTTTCAATAACAAGATGGTCAAGGAGGTTTTTAAATTCATGTCTATGGGAATGAAAGTGCTTTCGAATCCATAACTAAAATGTTTTTAATTCTAAATTTTGGAAACTTCCATTATGTTTCGATACTTTATGCATGTGCACTTACAGGAGAATCGAAAAAAATTATTGAAATGGTTGACTTTAAAATAGTCAAAGCTTACAAAGAAATATAAAACACATAACTTATAAACAACATTATCAACATATACTGCTTTCGAAAATGAAAAGAAATAATAATATGTGTTAAAGCATCTATGGCATTATTTCTCCATAATTAGCCATCTAAAATTAGTTTATAAAATGCAAAATCTAATTGCTCACAATGGAATCTTTCAGCATTTTCAGCAGGACAACTACTTATAAGAACACATGATCCATCACGACCTCTTACGTAGCCTTCGTCACACACGCAACCTGGCACACAAATTTTGGGACAAACTGTTGGTTTATCGTAGTTCATACAGTTCTTCTGACAATGGGCATTGCACCAGTCTGAATGCTCGTGTTCTGGACACTCACGATCAGTCTGCCAAGCTAAAAAATGGAAGATATCACGTTTAAGCTTTTAAATTTTAATTAAATATATGGGATACATTTAAATACCATAAATTGAAAAATATAACTCAAATTTTAACTTCAATATGTTTTGCATAGTAATTTAATAAATACCAATTACAGAGCAATTTGTACTTAAGTAGATAATTAAGCTTCTGAATTACCAAACGTGGAATCCATATGCAATATTTTTATTGCTTTGTATACTAATTTCATATCTTAATTTTCAATATATATTTCTTTATTTAAGATATAATCGAATGCTATGTGTTCAATATATTCACATAATAATAGCCTTGGATTTCGTTACTTTCTTAAATAACAATTTTTATCAGTCAGTTCTATCATATGTATTGCCCTTGATATAAAATTAAATTCTTAAAGATTTTAAACAATGTGTCTGTTTCGGCTTATAGAGTGGCTTCGTTGTCTTCATTAACTTTCAGTTTAACAATTACTGATAGATTAATTAAACGAAAGAGCTGGAAAATGAGTTTCTCAAAAATCATTTAAGCGAACATTGGGACAAGCATTATCATAGTTATTTAAGCAACCAAATACTGGGAAAAATTGAAATTATAAGAGATTCAAATGTACAATACCTAAATACAAAAAACTTTTGACAGAGTCATTAAGCTTTTTATAATATGATTTCAATATCTCCATAACCAATAAGGACAGAGGCTGTAATTTATATTGAAAAATTTTATTTCACTTAAAATAAATTATTTTGGGGATAGAATGATTTAAAATCAATTTGAATAATTCAAAAATTTTAATAGCATAAATTGTTTTAATTTTAATACGTCATTTCAAGGAAAATTTCATTTCTCTTCCATGTAAATGAATAATTTTTGATACTATTAAACATAATTTATACTGGTGTGTGCAAAACTTAAACAACAATTTAAGTGTTAAGTGGATAGCCATGAAATAGCAGTTATGGTTTTAGCGAGTAGTACAATGAACATCAATTCAGTAGAAATATTATCAATATATATGAAATCTGTGGAGCAAAATGTCTCAGCAAACCGGGAGTGATCAGACATGCAAAATTTGATCTATCCGCGTGACCAATTTAAGATTTATTAGCGAAAGGACAAAGATGCATTTAAAGACATTATTTGGAAATACAAGTGAGAATTTTCATGAAATAGCCATAGAATCACTTAGATGACTTTACAAGCGAGAGAATGATCCGAAACCTGAAGGGAGGGAGTAGTATGATCAATTTAGTCGAAAAGTTAGAAATTAACAGAAGTTTCTTCTTATGCACCTGAAAAAATTTCAAACCATTGACTACCCCAAAATTATAATATTAAATGCCCGATATATCATCTTCTATGTTCAGCCACTCAGAGAGAGCCATTCCTAAGCAAATATAAACAGCTATGGTGTGACACGTATCACGGTTTACTATGTCTGATCTCTTTCACAAATCGATACCCCCTCCTATACCCTGTGTCTACTTCGAAAATCAAACATCAGCATCCCAGTTTAAAAGGTTGCAAGAGTAGTTTGATCTCGTCTACTGTTGCCCCGAACCAAGAAGCCGCCTATTCTGTTACCACAGGTGTACTGGCGGGACCATTCAATACTCGTTTCATTAGTGGTTACTTGTCACCAATGACTTTTGTTGGAGGCATTAAATACTTCGAAATCTGCACTAGATGCTCTTCTCAACAAACCTCCTCTAGTCCCGTTTTATCTTGTCAGGGACTTTCCAGTAAAGACTCTTTTAGTTCTCTATTTCTTCAGGGTGAATGAACTCATGGACTTGATTTAGAATTGCTTGTGATTTAGAATTGTGATTGAGAAACGACAACAAAAAGTTTTCTTATCCTGTCTGAATGTCTTCCCCTGGTCTGAATCAGACCAGGTCCATGACATCCTTCTCTTTCAAAGAATCGAGGACAACTCCAGGGCTGTGTAAAAGTTCACGCTTTTAAAAGCCAATGCAGTTCAGTAGGTGTTCGGGATTGGCTTCGTTAGCATTGCACGAAGTACTGGTGGGAAAGACTTGTTTGCCCAGGAGGAACCGTAGAGTCCGAAGATGACCAGATCTGAGTCTGGACAAGACAGTCTAATCACGTCTTTCACCGTCGAAACTCAAAGATCCCTCAGGATCAGAGCCACAGTACCAAGGAGGAGGCGGCGGAATATTCCAATATGAGTTGGCAAGAGCCATACTCCTAGTGAAGATTTCTTGGAAAGTCAGTGGATCAGCAGAATCAAGAAGCAGCGATGATCCATCCTTAGCAAGGCCATCGGCGATATCGTTATATTTAAGATCGACATGTGATGAAATCCATTGAAAATGAATAATGGAGGACTCAGCTAATGCTTTAAGCTTTTTGAAAACACAAATTCCCCTCTGGTCCACAATATTCCTCCATTTTCAAGATATTGAATAACGCTACGACTGCCAACTAGAATCCAAATCTCGCCGTTTAACTGTTTCTTCAAGGAAAAGTCCAGAGCCATATCAATGCAACAAAATGTTGCAAAGCACAAAAACTGAACATTTAAAAAATAGAATCATGTTTTCTTTACGGATGAGAGTCGTTTTACTGCCACAAGTAATTCTCAAAAAATATCCCACGAATGAATTGGCTATCATACTCTCCTGATTTAAAAAACAAAGAACATGTGTAGGATACATTGTGGAGACACCTTGTGAATAAATCTTCCACGAAACACACAAATGAAACAGATGCTGATCGAGGAATGAGCATTCTTACCACAAGAACTGTTGGATAATTTAGTGTTGCTGTTGTTTCTCATACCCCGTGACCAGCCGTGCAAAATCATGTTCATGATTTCACTCATTCTGAAGAAATCCAGTACTAATATGAGGTCTTGCCTGGTAAGTCCCTGGTACAAGATAAAATGTGACCAGGGGATGCTTGTGCAAAACAGCACCTATTGCAAATTTCGAAGTGATTAATGCCTACAACAAAAGTTATTGATGACAAGTGATCACTAATGAAATGGGTAAGTGTAGTTTGATCTCATCTATTATTATCCCGAATCAAGAAGCCCCCAGGGCACCTACTCTGATACCACAGGTGTAATGGCGGAGCCATCCAAATGGTCTTATATTTAGAAAATAGCTCCATATAAGTAAGAGGATTGGCAGGCGTTGTGACCTTGTCTACACCAGCTCTAGCCAAATTGTCCGCGATTTCATTTCCAGCAACATTGACATGGGACGGAATCCACTGGAAGTGGATCCGATGAGAAAGGAAAGTTGTTTTAATTTCCTCAGGATGTCTACACTTGTACTATCCCCTCACGTTATGCCAATCGGATAAGTGATGGATAACATTTCTATTATCCGAAAAGATCCAAATATTCTTTAGCTGCGGCAGCAATATGATAGAGTTCTCTAGAACATTCTAGCAATATGATTCAAACCCTGAATTGCGATAAACTCGATACGAAATACGGATAAATTAGTTCTCAGTATAGAGAGATGATGCGAAGTAATCAGTGCAATAAATAGAAAGAATGTCCCATACTAGAGCACATCTGCTTGTTGTTTTTATTCTAAGACAGATAATCAAGTTAGCCATATATAATAATATTGTGAATTCTATAAAACATTTTTGTCTGATATCTTACAGTATGCATTATATTCACTTTTGCACAACCGTGCCAGAAATGAAGTTTTTGCACAAAAAGCCAGAAATGAAGGAAAATTTTGTATTTCATCAGCGTTGAAATACAAAATTTTCCTTCATTTCTGGCTTTCATGTCTCTCAGAAGCTTTTTCGCAGAGTCATGGCAAAAAAGAACCTGCTATTTAAATTTTGAGTGTACTAGTATGTTTAGAACTTATATAAAATTTCATTACTAACTATATTAGCAATTATATTTAATATGAGGCATCAATTGTTCAGTATTAAACAAGTTTATGTATAATACTGAATGCAACACTACTTACAACAATATACATATAACGGTAATTATACTCAATGCAAATTATAAATGCATTTCAGCACTTATTATAGGTACCTCTAAATAAATAACTTGTATTTTACCTTCAATATACAAAATTCCAATATATTGCAAAGGCTGGATGAATGAATTTATTTAAAAAAATATTGAAACACGAATAGAATAATTTCCATAAACTTATTGATTAAGAAATATTTCATATTTCGCATGCATATTTCTAAAGTTATACAAATTAAACTGCTTCATTTTATAAAATTGAAAAAAAATAAACAGAGTAAGCATTAGTTATTTTATAAAATATACTGCATATTTTAATATAATGATTAAAATTGACTAGGTTTTGAGTCGAATGGTAAATAGTCTAATGTTTAAGAAATTTTATGTACATTTGAGAAAGTAAAGTATTTATACTCTATAATTTACTGGAATAGTACATTTCATCTATTTTTGTCATTAAGAAACATGTTTTAAAAAATAATATTTATCTTTTTCATTTGTTTCTGTGCAGGTTAGAACCAGACAATTAATTCACGTTTTTTGGCCAACAATGTATTCTTTTTGAACAACAATTTAAATGCATCTCCAAGTGTTTCTTCAGAGTAATGTTCTGATTTTTCTATACAGTATCATTGCACATCAACAATATTAATTTACAATTTAACTTATTTTATTCCAATAGCAAGTTATTTAGAAAAAACAAGCATAGTTTAATATTTAAAACAATGTAATTCTATTACACATACCCACATATAAAAGCAGTGAAAATACTAATGAATGAAATTATTGTATTTACAAATGTATTTAGCTGCAGATAAAGTAACAATGCTAGATAAAATATTATTCGTTGTGACTCTACAATCAGGAATCCTGTAGAAATAGGCGTTAAACTAAACTCTCTATATATAATTTTCTTTCTACATTTATCTTTGTTTAATGAAAAAGATAATAAATTATAAGTAAGCAAAATTTGAAACTGTAAGCACATTTAAAGTGTAGTTATATTTTTGAATTATATAAAAATATATTTAAATAATATATATAAAAAGAATAATTTTCAAGTTGTAAACAAGTTTAATAGTCCTTTTATTAATTTAATTTGAAAATAAAAGTTTTCAAATTTAAATAAATTACATTATTTATTAGATGGTTTCTATAAAAAAAAGAATAAAAGAAGAAAAAAAACATATTTTGTAAAACAATAAGTTATTTCAACTTCATTAGCTTCACTAATTTTGCTCATAATATGAGGTCAAATTAATTTTTTCCATAATATAAAGTACAAGCGACGTATATTGAAATGACATCGAGGCATAAGTAATCAAAATTCAATCACTATTGCTTTATCACCATTTAAATTACTGCGCAAAAAAAATTCTTCGAAGGTAATAACACGACAAGAGAAATGTTGGACAGTTGCTTAAAATTTCATATTTTTAATCTAATTCAAAAAATATCTGTTAAAATGTATATCCTTGAAAGAAAAAAGAACTGACAGTGTTTTTCCTTGAAAGTAATCTAACGTTAATCCCATATTTCACACCTACGTGTATGAAGAGATTATCAATAAATTTAAGTGCTAGAATTAAACAAATGAAATCTTTAACGTGTTATCCATAATATCACAATTTTTCTTCAAAATTACTAAATGCTAAGGTTTTTATAGATTGTTTCACATTAAAATATTTCTTCTTGAAAGAAAATTCTGTAAAGTAATCCGCAACTGCCAGTTTATCAGAGCTAATGCTAAAAATATTAGTTAATAGCCAATATTTAGCATCGCTTCTTTTTTTGAGCAGTGTAGTTTTTACACATCACGGATATTCTTCTGATACTGATTCATGTAATCATATATGTTTCTATATAGCTCCTTATTATTAGGGTTTCCACTTTTTATAAATGCAGGGGGTTGAAGTGATGGGCCCCCTTGCATGATACCTTATATAATGGGACATCCAGTATGTGAGCATTGTGGTCCCAAAAGTGATTCGTCTTAGTAATTTAGAAGCCAGGACTAAACAGTTGTCCAGGCAAACTTCGCTGCATCCTTAAAGGTACATTCTCACATGAAAAACATAGTGTGTCCACGACATCATATTTTACTTGACTCAGCCGACATTAGAGACCACGATAAATCTTCGATTGCGTCGATATTCAAACTCACTATCTTTCGATAATGATTCCAAACACCAGAGCCAATCAGACCACCAGGGTATGGGATTGGGAGTTATTACAGAAGAAAAATGTTTAGATGGCTAAGTCATTTATAAGTGTCAATTTCAGGGTTACTTCAGTCACTAAACCTTAGCGTTGAGAATATTACGAAAACTCCGCTATATATATAGCTTTTGTAATATACAATTTAAATAACTATCTAATATCAAAGTTGTCAAACATAGAAATATTTTTAATATTCTTGATATCAGGTTATTTAAGTTCCTGTTTTATCTGACTGTAAGAAATAATATTCATAAAATAATAATAGTCCATAAAACTCTGTATGGTAACAGTCATTATTGGAAAATATAATAAAACAATAATTTTCATAATTTTAAGATATTTTTAAGGATAGAACTTTGATTCCAAATTAGTCTTACATGTACTCTAATTAAACGTATTGAGGTCAGACTCTTTTTATACAAGTTACAATTAATGTAACAATATATAAAAACTACATAAAAATTTAATAAAATTTTACACATAAGAAACTCTTTTTTTTTACATTTTTAAGTATTTTTTTCAATATAAAGAGTAATTTATATCAATTGTCCATATGATAATTAATATTTATGCTTTTTTAATTATAGAAATAACAAAGATGTTATGTGGTCAGTAAAAGTTTTCTCCAGCGATGAATTTTTGCGATATTAGTATAATAATTTTCAGTCCCCGTGATTTTTAAAATATAGTGTTAGTGCCTTTTAACCTTTCACTTTGTATTGGCATACACATATATAGAATAAACTATCTTATCAAAATAAGATATAATATTTGACCAAACAAAAGGTGATGTAAAACAACAATCAGTTCGATGCAATAGTATGCGTTTCAGTATATGAAGATTGAATTTAGTCATTCATTTGACAACTCAAGTTGCACAAATTTAGAGTTTTCATGTACGATAAGTTGATAGATTATTCTAGTTTAATCATAAACTATATTTTTTAGGCAGAGATCATAACAAAATTTCCTACACAGAAATGTTCATTAAAATTTCTTTCATTGTTATGTTTTGCTGACAGAAGATTTATTTACATATAAAGATGTGATAAAAGCATTTCTTTTTACTGCGATTGATGAGATGAAAATTTTATCACAATTAAATCGTATAAGCTTGTACATGGCAAATTTGTATTGTCGTTGCATATTTTTGTACTAGTTTTATAATATGAGCTTATACTTTTGTTATACATTTTGCTATTCATGTGATGTTTTCTTAATTAGTGATGTTAAAAATGTATTAACAACTTAATGATTTAAGCTTTTTTTATCGTTTCTCTATTAATGATGAAAATAATTTCTACTTCGACGATATGCCAACACTAATCAATATTCATGTCATTAAAAATATCTACAGTATTTTAAACCATTTTAAAATTAAAATATATTTTTCATTCAATGTCTTTAAAATATTAACCGTAAATTTTCATTTAACAATCAACTTCACTAATATTGCTTTCATAAATCTCTAAACATTTTTCTATTTAAATTAATTTATGATTAGTTATTTCATAGAGAGATAATAATATATTTTAAATTACAATCTCAGGAATTTTCAGATAAAAATATTGTAAATCTCTGTATATATATTGCAAAACATATATCTCTCAAATATATATTGCACTAAATAAATATTACAATTATTTCCATCCAAACTTCCACATTCTATCTTATAAGCAAACTTAATATTTTTTCATTATTACTCTCAAATTTGCTTAATTTTGACAAAATATTTTGATTTTATCTCAAAAATCGTTTTCTGTTTTGGATGTTAAATGGAATTAAAGCTCAATTTGCTTGAAGTGATTAAATCAGTGTTAAAGATTTAAAAATTGGCTCATTTATTAAGTATAAGCAAAATGGCTTACTTTGTGTAGGTACTTTTTCACTTTGCATAGAACAGCTGTTCGGTGGTATGCATTTATCATCCGGACCTCTGACTAAGCCTTGCTTACAAATACACCCAGGAACGCAAATTTTACGACAGCGAATTGATTTATCATAATTTGTACAGTTCTTTTGGCAGTGAGCAAGGCACCAGCTCCACTCTTCATTTTCTGGACATTCGGGATCTTCTGATGAAGCCCACTCAGACCAATAAGCTATAAATAAAAAGTTAAATATCAATCACAATGATCAATTCGATTAGCTATTATTAAGCTGATAATAAATAAATAGAGCTTTTGAGAATTTTAAATTTCAATTTGCTGTTTCGTACGTTAGTTAGAATACCTATTTTTTATAATATTTTTTTTTTAAATTTTCTGCATATTTCAATTTGTATAATGGCAAAGTGTAACAATCTTCTTTAAATGAAAAATGCTCAATAAATGAAAATTATGTTCAATATTATTTGCAAAATAGTACTTCACATACTGCAGCCTAAATTATGCATAGTAAAAATCTTAAATATCCTCAACAAATCAAAATTGATGTATTTCTTTTAACAATATTTATATCTTCTAAACAAAGTCTTTTTCAATTTTATTCATGCTAAGTTCCAAACTCATCAAGAATGAATGAAGACCGATAATAATCACAGTAGAATTTATGATTACTCAATGAACTTTGCCAATGAACAGCAAACTTTGAAATGTAATATCATTCAGAATTCAAATCTAAATTTATAGATCATAATTTTAAAATTAAATATCATGACCAAAAAGTGAATTTTGCGTGTGTATACAAAGGATTCTCTTATACTATACCTAAATCACTCTTCTATGTGAATAGCATAATAACTGTAGGGTTACAAATAACATATAATTCATTTACTTTTCATCAGAATTTCAAAAATGTTATTAACGATCTTTAAGGTTATTATATTAATTACCTTTAAAGATCTATAAAGGCATTTAATAATATTTTAAAAGCCTTTAAGATCTGTAACATCTTTAAATTCAAAAAGTATACAAAGTTTATCTGCAAGTATATGAAAAAAATATATTTTACTCTATAATAAGCAAATTAAATTTAAATTAACAACAGCATGGTACTTATGTATTATCGCAACCATATTGGCGGCACTATATAAAACCGGGCCTGTTCTAAAAACGAGAAACGTTGACGGGACATGGAGCGCGTAGTTGAAAAGTACAACGTGGTAGAAACAGTATGAAAGAAAATAATAAATATATGAAAAAAAATATTAAGTAATTTTTATCTGTATAATTCTTATACCTTTATTTAACAATGTATCAATTACGTTATGGTGGAAAATATGGCGAAATGGTTTTTAGAATAGAATCAAAACAATTTTTTTTTATCATTTTCTTGGTCTTGTCGCCATATGAATTCTGCCAAGTAAGACTCAAGATGGTGTCTTGCTGTACCCCGTTTTCTCTTGTTCCTCCATTTCGCGGAATCCCAGATTCTTTCGATTGTTTGGGTATGAAAACCCATTTCAAGGTCGACAAAATTATATTTCTGACTCTAACATGATTAAATCCAGTGATTGCCAATTGATCACTCTGATACGCTCTCCAACTATCAGAATAAAGTGCGCTCCATTCCTAAATGTTTTCGACAATTTTCTGTTAAAGCGTGGCTGCAGTTCTATTAGGAACAGTTGTTAAAAATGCTTGCTTGGACTCTCGACAGACGTCACCAACAATCAATTGCTCTGGCAACATTCGACACCAACTATTTTTCCTTTTCTTGAACAAGCTTTCATCTGTTTCCACAATGCGGTCAGGTCCATCTATTTTCGTTCTTTCTTTGCCTTCCATGTAAAGAACACAAATCTCTCTCATATAATTATTCCAGTCTATGACGGTTTTGTCTGCTAAATTAAGTAATCATCACAAAATTTGACTGTTAATTCTTTGCACCAGCAATACACGAATCTTACTGCTGTTAATAACGGGATATGGTTTCCCTGAAGCCAATTACCACTTCTTGTTCCCACGTGTTGATTACAGGCTGCAACGTTGCACTTCCAAAAAATCTGTTTTCCAAAATAAGCTTCATCGGGTGAGAGTTGGTACATTTTCTAACGTCTGATAAAATGTTATATTTCTATAAAAATGTAACGATGCATCTTTTTCAGAATTCGGTAAATCCTAGATTTGCATTTTAGAATTCGAGCTTGCCATTTTCAACGAACGAATAGGCTGAGAAAGTTGGAAAGCGGGGAAATTCAAAAGGAAGTACATGGTTGCCAATTCAAAGATAAATACGTCCGACATTGGAGTTGCCAATTTGGCAAGTTATCCTGGATGTTAACATGGTTGCGATAATACGTAAGTACCTTTAGCATTTCACGATATAAAAGTTTATACATTTGAAATTAATATTTTAAACTACAATTTCATCAGCAAGTTAATGTATATGATTTCCTTTAAGTCGTTTAAATTTGAAAGTTTATTTTTCTTCATTTTCAATAATACACGGAAAAACATTTGCAATACACCGTATCTAATAACTAAAACTTATGATATTGAACCAAGGAGAAAGATTATTTGTATTGTTACATTTTTTCTCTTCCACTTAGCAGTTAGATTTAACGGATGTGTTCATCATTCTACATAATAATCCGTATTGATTAATCAATTATCCTTTTGAATTTTATGTAATTTAGATCTTTTTATTCCAATTGAATTAGATACCCTTAGATGACTCAAATAGAAGGAAATGTATGCAAGAAATTTCCAGTATTGATAAATTAAACATTTTTACATATATTATAATATTGATCTTTTATATAAGCATACAACCGATTACTCTGTGTTCTCAAAAGTAATCATCCAATGATTATGAAAAAGTGTATTGAGTAACATGAATCATCATATAATCAGAACAATTCGTTATATCAGATATATTGTTAGTAT